>JAZHYW010051183.1:0-14053 GCA_037355805.1 Ixodes ricinus
ATTCAGAGGTGAGTGCCATCACTTTCAGACGAACACCATGGCACAACTACAGCTAACACCCTCAAGCTCACATCTTGTGGCAATACAACAATGCAGGCTTTGTTGCCAAGTTTGCAAGGGCGAGTTCCTCACTGAACAACTTCACACTTTGAAGGCGTGCACTACCCTAGAATCAATCGAGCCTGTAAGATAAAACATTAGGTCTAGGAAACTTGGAGAAGCTACCGAATATTGTGGAATATGCTCGACCAAATCTGCTACTAAATATATTGTAACAGTTCCCAATATACCTCAAAACAATTCTTCAGTGATCTCTTTGATTGGAATTAGATCAGACACACTGCTGAACTTTATAAAACGCCCAGAAAGATAACATTCCTTTTTCTATAACTCTTCCAGGCCTAAGACCTGTCTTCTTGGTTACACCCAACAGGATTACGTGCCCCTCAAAAAGTATGGAGGGTAAGAGACGCATTTAAGGGCTCACAGCACCTTGCTAACATGCCGCAAGAAAATAGGCTATAACGAGTATTAAGATAAACTAATTCAGCATACGTAGCAAGCTGGACGTTTTGAACAAGACAAGAATCGCGCTTATTGCGTCTATCATGTTTAAGCACGACTCGAGAGCCTAAAACTGGCAAACGAGTAGTCTAAAGAAGTAACACGCACAAAGAGTGGGAAAGTGAAGGTGAATATAAAATATAAAAGATTCATCAGAATAAGTTCTACCGCTGTATTTTTGTTACCACGTGATACCAGATCTGCAAGCGTTACTATACCAGGGGTCTCAAACACGCGGCCCGCGGGCCGCATGCGGCCCGCGACTCTCTGGGACGCGGCCCGCAGACATTCCGCGGCTGCGAGTCCCCTTCATTATGCAAGCCTCGAGCGCAACAAAGGCCATAAATAGTAGCTTTATATCGTCCATTCATTTCCGCTCGAAAAGGAGCTCTGCTCACATAAGGCTTTCACAGATTTTCCACTATTGTTTTCTTTTGAACTGGGTATTGCTTCGTCTAAATACCTGCTTCTCAGCCCTTTCTTATGTAAATCAACCGGAACGGCAATGCAACCTGCTACAATTGCGATATATTTGCTCAAGGAGGCACCTCAATCGGCTGCACGAACTCTCGCTCAGCGGGAGCAACTGCTAAAGATGAAGCTAAGAGCTCGGGCTTCTACCTGTCACGCAATACCTTTACAGTTGAAGCATTTTCGTATAATGCTGCTATAAAAGTCGCCAGGAGAGGAGAAACTGCCGTATGAAGATATCTTTTTATGCCTGTTGAGCCCATGCAACACGGCAAGGAGGGTGAACATGCTATCGTTCTATTCAAGACTCCCAGTACGTTGGTATTCAAAATTTAATAACATCAGGATGTGGTGCAAAACGGTGAGCTCACAAAAAGCACAAGGTCCCTTCTCTAGGAAATCATAGGTCGCTGGGAGGGTCGGCGTGATTTGCAACATGACCTCAAATGCTGCTTATTGGTCTGTTTTTATTGTGCCAGTAGTTGCACCCCCCCCCCCTTTGGCCCTCGACCTTTTTAGGGTGGCCTATCTGGCCCCCACACTTGAATGAGTTTGAGACCGCTGCTATACGCGGTTCTCTATACTGAGAACTCTCTAGCTCTTGCCAAATTACATAAAATTGTTAGATTCATATGTTGCGACAAACGTCTTGCCAGAACGTGTTATAATTGCCGTTTTTTTCTTTTATACTTCAATCTTTAAAGGCAAAGGAGCTAGGTGGAATTAAGGTGTTCCGCCTTGGCGGGCCTCTGCATTTTGCCAATGCCAGAATTCTTCCAGGGCGGAACTGTCGCGCCGCACGTTTGTCAGTGTCCGAGTTCGTACCCTTTCATTCAGTCATTTGTTCATTCATTCATTCATTACCCATTCATTTTCCTTACCCATTAGTTGCCCCAATAAGAACATTACATTACGGGCCAGGAGGAGAAACGTAAAAAAATCCACGTGGGACCTGTTTTTATAATACATTCAGCATACATCACCTAATAAACATTTTCACTAACTTGGACTCGGACGTACAGGGGAGCCTAGTCTTTCACCGGTTAAGAAGAACTTTATCTTAGAAATTATGCCAGATAAAACAAAAAATTGTAGCGCTACGTAAGCCGACTCGATTTTTTTACGAGTAGTTTGCAATCACATGTTCCAACATGACGTAAATTAAGAAAGTGCAGTTTTGTTTGTATCAAAAACTAAATCGCCGGTTAAAGTTCAACATGAATGCGATCTGCCAAATATTAGAGGCGTTATAGCGTAGAGCAAATATCCTGCCAGACACCTGCAGCGCCGGTGACCCGCACACATCTGGTAGGCCTGAGGTGTTATTAGGGACTGCAGACTCTGTACTATCCGCCTTTCAACGCAGTTCTCTAAAACCAGCTCGCCGCATGACATATGAAATGATTATGGAACTTGTCCATAATCATTTCTGAAGTGTCCTTGAACTGTAACCGGAGATTTACTCTCACGACACCGCAAAGCACCGCGCTTGCTTCTTCAACTAAGCCATGTTGAAACAAGAAACTGCAACGCCAGAAAACAAGTAACTGCAACGCCATCTGTAAAAAAATAGAAGAAAAAACGCCCTTTAGGTGTCGGTTTTGGTAACATCAAAGCTTTAGTATTTCTATCTGCCATAGCTTTTAAGATACCATTTTTCGTAATCAAAGAGAGACTTTAGACTCACCCTGTATTCATGGAGATCGCCAGGTAAACGCAACTCCTGCAGAAGTTTGGAATCTTCTTTTGTCGGAGCTACGCGACATTGTTGATCAAACGTTTCATGATACAAACGTTTGTGTTTCACCAATGAATTGTTGCTTAATTTATTTCTTCAATTTACCAGAGAGCACGCCAGAAAAAAAGCCCTTCTTGGCGCGAGCTTGGCGATATGCGGGGCTAAACTTGGGCCCAATAGGGTTTTGCTCCAAAGCGTTAATGTCGGAGTATCTTTTTTTTGTGCAATTCTATTGTTTTTTTGTGTTTTTTTTACTCACCACATTATTTCCAAAGTAAAATAGTTAAACCAAAGGTGCCACGCATGAACCAAAGGACCAGGAGTAAAGCTTTACTCTAGCACTTGTTCAGTGAACTAGGGTCACGACAGCCCAGTCTCCATCCAAAGAAGGTGAAGTTTCGCTCTACGTTGGACTTAAGTTTTGCTCTACCGATTTTCTGGCTATACGGGATGATGCTACCTGGGTAAGATATGGTAAACGACTCAAATATCTTACATCCCCATCTCAGTGATAAATCACACTGTATAAAATCCTTAGTGTATACCTTCCGATTAGTGGGCCAAGACCTCGTGTTTTCTTCTGTTCTTATTTTTAATGTTGGTGTTTTTGTTTTTGTTTTCAGCAAGGTAATTGCAGCACGCGAAAAAAACGGAGCCAAGACCCCGTCACTTTTCTGGGTTCGTATTTAGGATTTTTCTTTTTCTCAGCTGTAAGTTTATTAAATAGAAAGCTTTAAGTGATTCAATTACATTTTTCATCCCAAATGTTTGCAGCGCCTATGCTTAATCTCCAACAAATATCATTTTATTTTCGTTTTTGTTTTCGTGTTTGCGTATGGATACAACCGATGTGGAGCGCAAGTTTGTCTGCTTCTTGAACAAACGGACTGTGGTGACGTCAGAACGCCGAGCTCTTGATGTGGTTTTGAATGTAGGATAGTGTGAACGGGCCTTAAAGCGCCGTTCACACTCTTGCTGACCGAGTAAGACCAAGAGAGACCAGACCGGTTTTTAAGCCTTTTTGCGACTTCTTAGGACCGGATGCGCTCCAGCGGAGCTGGTCCCAAGACATCGCAAGAGGCTTAAAAACCGGTCTGTCTCTCTCGGTCTTACTCGGTCGCAAAGTGTGAACGGGCCTTAACAGTGTCGCGCTACGTACATGGGGAAAAAGGCTCGTCGGGGTCTTCGACATCTGGGTGGCATTGATGCACCTCGTGATTTATTTGTGTGGCTTATCGTCGCGCAGCTGAAGCCGGACGAGACTCGATCGAGCTACGAAGAGCTGGCCGATTCGAGGGCCAGCATCCCGTCGAGCAGCGGGGTGAGTGTCAGCACTCAGACGAACTCCGAGTGCCCGCCCGAGGAGAAACCTTCGCACGAAGAAGAGTTGCCGCGACACATCATCCTCGATTTCTCTCGGGTGACCTTCATCGACGGCTCCAGCGCCATCGTCTTCAAGCAGGTAACCCTGTGGAATCGCCTTTGTCCCCAAACCGATCGAGATAATTTCTATAATCGCCTTATATGCGGAAGGCAAGTTCGTCTGCTTCTGGCACGGGAGTGGCGGTGACGTCATAACGACGCCGAGCTCTGATTGACTTTGATTGGAAGGATAGTGGGTAGACCTCAATGCTAAGTGTCTCGAGGTGTACCCACTGATTGTTTTTTAATCAGCCAATAAGAGCTCGGCGTTCTGGCATCATCGCAACCCCTGAGCAAGACGCAGACGAACTTGCGTTTCGTATGCGTTGCAATCTTTGTCTCGTGGCTGTGGAACGTACTGTGAGCGTATGCAGTAGCTCTCGTCTGACCGATTTATGAGACGCCGTGTGCGCACTCGTATCCATGGGAGTCGGCACTTTTCGCCTCGGTGAAAAGTGCCTTAAATGTGTTACAATGTACGACGTTTAACGGACCCTTTATAAACCATCGTCATGTCATGTTTCTGAGGCATCGCCACCTGTACGACGCCTGTGATTGGACCTGAATCCGCGCCCGTTGCTGACGCGACGCTCGTGTACAATAAATGCTCGCGAGAATACGAGCACAATATACAGGGTGTTCTGAAAAATATAGAGTTTTTGGGTGTTTTTTTTCACCGTAGAAATAAACTATACACATTGCCGAACGCGCCCACTAGGGAGATTTCGAAGACCGGTTTCTCACCTCCGCTACGCTCTCCGGAACGGAGACGCCACATACTGCGCATGCGCGGCGCTAGCCTTGCCTGTAGAGTCCCGGATCTCGTAGCGGGTTGCCGGAGAACGTTGCGGGACGGCGGGAAACGATCTACGAAAACGACTTATTCTCCGCCCAAATATTGCTCTAACGGTCCTAACTCTGACGCCAAAGTTTTCAGACCTAACCGTTATATTACTCAAAGGTTATAAGTGATCGCTTTCATTTCTCAATGGGAAAATGGCAATCGACGGAGCTCTCGAATACATGGCGTTGACTGGCGCCATTTAGCAAAAACTTGCAAAACTGGTCCCATTTTTCGATTTAAATTTTTCGAAAATCACTTGTAACTTTTAAATAATATCACGGTTGGTTCTGAAACTTTGGCATCTGGTTCGAACCTCTAGCGCTGTACTTTGTTCAGAAAATGAGCGCTCGGCGGTGCTTAGTCTGTTTTTGCTGTGAAAAAAATCTTGTGAACTTTTTGGGGCGGGCATCCTGTGTGTATCTGGCTCTGGCCGCCTCTGATGATTAGCGCTGAAGCTATTTGTTGGCGCGTACATTCGCAAAGTCTCTAAAGAAGGGTTTAGAAAGCATCTCGTGTGCTTAGACTGGTTAGCGAAGCTCGATATCGGGGAACACGTCTGCTGCTACAATGAAAAACACGTTTGTTTTATGGAGTTAATGCAAGGATAGGGGGCGAGCTGGTAAAGCACTGACATATTTTAACCCTTCAGTTTCCCCACCCTCCAGGGTTTAAAAATGTTTGCTTTATCATCGCTACAGACATCTTTCTTTGAGTACATATTCTGCTACTAGTGTTTAGTTCGCAGCTTTAGCGGCTGCACTAAACTCCCAACATTATCCTGTTCTTCAATATGTTGACTGGGTTTTGTTATTATTATTATTGTCATTATTATCGGATGAAAATCTGCAGCGACATGTTACCAGTAAACTATGCTGCATAGCGGAACTTTCTTCACGTCGTACTCAGCATTAAGATACAATCGTGACGCCGCTTCCTGAACTTTGATTATTTACATCCTTCTGATTCAACGTGCGACAACCCCCCCGCCCCACATCTCTCCACACACACATCTCCCATAACAGATGAGCCCCTTCACAAAAACGTTTCTTGTCTAAAATGAGCGCAGCTGCAGAGCAAACCTTTAGTGCTGCGATTTCTCTATATCTCTTTACACTGCGCAATCAAGCTAGGCGTAAGGAGCGGAGCTAACGTTTAACTTGTTTTGGTAGGTCTAACATTTCTGTCTTCTGTTGATTAATCACTATCTATGTATAACAAATATCCAAGTGTTGATGAAAATTGAAGGTCCCTTCGTTTCTTCCCGCCTGATGCTAGGTTCTCAACGAGTTCCAGGGGATCGGCATCGCAATTTACATTGCCTGCTGCTCAGGTATGACCATTGACATTACAACGTTAAAAACAAAAAAAAACTAACTGTCTTTTTTTTGTGCACTGCATGTCTGTCTTTTTTTAATTGTAAATTAATTTATTGCTTACATAATTATTTCTCATACGATTGTGATGAATGCGAGCATATAATGACTTGTACTATATATTTTGATTGCTTCGTACGAGAACACAAGGGGAGTAACGAAAAAAAGAAAAAAGCTTCATGTAAAGCTTTGTGCAAACAAAAAGTAATTAAATCTTCGGCTAGACACTGTGTGAAAAAATTTTCCCCTCTTTCCTGCTGTAAATAAATAAAAAAAAAACTGAAGTCACAAGCAGTGTGTCTATTTCAGCCTCTGTCTTCTCGATGATGAGGAAGGGCAGGATTCTGGAAGAGATCCCGGCGGCCAACTTCTATCCATCCATCCACGACGCCGTGCTCTCCGTGTACAAACAGCCTCTACCCGCGGTCAGTGCCATCTTGCATCGACTTCCACGTGCCATTTCTCAACGCGAGCAGAGTCGGTTCCCAGCCCACCGCATACGCAGCACTCTGATATCTAATAGATGCCTATAGGACGCAAGTTCGTCTGGCTTTGCAGTGGTTCTGCGACGTCAACGACGCCGAGCTCTGATTGGCTCTGATGGAGGATGTGGGTAGACCTCCAAGGCAGCTTGCTATTGAGGTCTACCTCTATCCTTCCAATCATAGCCAATCAGAGCCCGGCGTCGTTCTGACGTCACCAGAACCACTGCAAAAGAACCAGACGAACTTGCCCCCTGCATAGAGCGTGGTCACCGGTGGAATAAGTCAAGACAGTGTGCATTACCCAATTTCGTTCTGTTGATGGTGTGCATTTTACAGGTGACTGTGCAGACGGGCTTGACAGCTCCGCCGTTGACAAAGCGACTGCATCGTCCAACAAGCTTCATCCAACTCTGCTAGCAACTTGTACATAGCGATCTAGATGGGTTTATACTTTTAAGCGGGGCATAGAAATAGCGGGATATTCATCATTTTTAGTGCTTTCATTTTTAGGTGTACTATACCATATTCGCGACGTCAGATTTCTTTTTCGTACGCTGAATACTTGTGATAATAGTCGTCACAAACTAGTACACAAAATTCAAAAAGATGAGACTATTCTTTTTCTCTCTTGCATTCACTGTGTGAATGAGAAAGGACATTGCGAAACTTGTGTACTTTTTTTTAATTGCAACGTGACCTGACAACGCATGACATATGTGCAATAAAACGAATCCTATTCAGCGAGCAATTGTACAATTTCTCATTTATTTTGTCCGGTAAATCAGAACGGTAACATTCGGAAGACCTTGTCAATGTTGAGCAATATTTATTTGCGTTTAATACCATTTCCCAAAATAAGCCAAGACATCTACTTGTTAAGTTTGCAGTTCGGCCCTCTTAGAAGCTAACACCACAATTCTGGCAAAAATTGTGTAATTATAATTCGGGTATCGGTTGTCGGCTGCCAGACTACCATAAGAATTCAAGAGCTGAAAGCTAAAAGACTTTAACAAAATGTTTTTTTTTGTTTGGGAGGGGGGGCATTTTAATGATCACTGATGTAAGGAAAGCATGTCGTGCAATCGGTTTATTGCCGAATAGTTCCCGTCGTTATTAAGTATTTTCTGAACACGTTAAAAATATATCTTCATAGGTGAGTTTGGTTCCGTGCACTGTGTCGCACGTGTCGACAAGGCATAAAAAAAAAAACGTTCCGCGAATATTCGGTAAACACTAACACAATACGCGGCCAGTCTCTGGTATATTTCAATGGCGCTCGAAATCCCTCGAATTTGTAACTGGGCCCTCTGTGGCGTCATGGCGTCCAGCTGACTAAGGCCTTGTTACGTAGGCGGAGAAGAGCCGTAGTTCTACGTCACATATTGAGGGCCATCCCGGGTCACACATTCACACATTAAACACGAGCACCGTCAGCGTTCTTCTGGGACTAATGCCTTCAACTGGAGTTTCAGCCGAACGTTGGCTCGCCACTATTGTCTAGTACGCATTCCACACTCGACCTCAGTGGGCGAGCCATGATATTCAGCACCCACCATTTTCGGGGACAAACTGGAAAAAATCCGTGCATCTTTTTTCTCGTTTTCCGTTCCTTTGGGGAAATGGAGGCGTCCATAATAACGAAACATCACTGTATCGGCTTTCTTATCGAGCTAGGGTCGATGAAACTGGAAGGGCAAACGTACAATAACAAAAAAAGAAGAAACGCCAAGTTCCGTCGCCCCGAAGGACGCAAAGCGTGAGCATTAAAAAGGAGTAGATACTTCTTTCCTTCTCCCCTTTTACGTCTATGTATTATACGGAGAGAAAAAAAAATGTAACCCGAAATTAGATAGCAGCTTTTGAGGAGGAGAGGCTATGCCCCTCCTCCGTCCCCTCCCTCCTCCCTCCTTCCGTCCTCCTCTGCTCTTCCTCCTCTCCTCCTCTCCCCCTCCTCCTCCTCCAGTTAAATTTAGCTTGAAAAATTGAATCTACGTTTCCTCAAACACCAACTCAATTTTCCCGCTAAATTAAGCGCGGGTACGCCGACGGCGACGCCGCGAAACACGGAAACTGGCGCATAAGGCTGTGCTCTGAAAAAGCAAATTACGAAACAATACCTGTAACACCGGACAAGCGATCATTAACATATGTTTAGAAGACGTTCAATAGTCCTTTTCAGGCAGCGAAGCACCTACATTGTTCATTGATTTTCCCGGTAAACTTTAACGGGGAAACTTGCACGGTGCGTTGGTCACGTGACTTCGACTGCTTTGCTATATTTGGCGGGGGAAACTAGATTGGTCGTTGCCTTATAGGTCACGTGACGTAAATCTGTTTCTGCCAAGTTTAACGAGAAACGTGACGTCGGTTTTCCCGCTAAATTTAGGGGAAACTGAATTGGTGTACAGGTCTCGCGACACGTGTCACGTGACATCAATTTTCCCACTAAATTTGGTGGGGAAACTGAATTTAGTGATTGGGTGACGCATCGTCAATTTTCCCGCCAAATTTACTTTGGGGACTCCATCGGTGTTCAGGTCACGTGCCCCCATTTTTTCCGCCAAATGAAATGTGCGGATGGACGAACGGACAATATTTTATTTAGGCCAGGGTTTCCATTAAAAAGCATTTCCATATTTTAATAGGAGCTGAAACACTCGATCTGCACTCTCGCTATATGCATATGCAGAAAACGAAAAGCGCCATCTAGGGTACTTATGATCAATTATCGAATTTTCACCATATTGGGATGTTCCCGAACCGATAGTTTCGCCCGAGAGACAATGGTCCCGGCAAAGTGGGAGTCTTAGATCAAAAATAGAATCACGAGCTGCAAGTCCAATACGAACCTTTCACACAACGTCTTCGATAAAAACGGTTCCCTGACCTGGATGGTTCAGTTCACTGCTTGAGTGAAGATTCTTGCAACCTCGATGCTGACAATGCCTTTTTCAGAATTTCGAGGCCGTCTTCCTTTTGTTCTTTGAACCAAAACTAAAGAGCAACCCTTTGAGTGCACAATTAAATTGTCCTAATACCATGAGAACCAAGTGAAATTCAGATGCGCCACGTCCACAGCTCGAGGACATGAAGAAAAAAAAACAATATGGCTGCTCTGAACGGCATGATGATGATAGCTGGCAAGAATTTTGCATATAGCGTATTATATCTCAAATTCTGTGAGTTGAAGATTGACACTTATCCTTTGCGCTCCAACACATGTTTGCACCAAAGCTTCTTGAAAAACTGAGAAATAAGCAGAAAAAAAAGCATGAAGTGGTGCTTCAGCTGGTATTGATAGCAGTATTCTCGACTCTAGCGACCTATAGGAATGGTGCCTGGAGCGCGTCTTCGACTGGTGTGTTTAGCGTCCTATGCCGCCCATACATCAAAAATGGTCCCGAAGTGGCAACAAATGACGTCACAGAAGCCGAAGCGTCATGCTGTTGCATGTCGCGATACTGGTGGTTGGTCGTAGAAATGCTAACGAGAAACCGCGAGTACCACAACCGAACGCGAGCGTCAAGCTGTCGTGACGGCGTCCCAACTTCTGGCTGCCGAAGCTTCCGTGGACTGCCACACTGGAGAGCGACCTGCAGCAGAACAGGCGTCTGCCACATACACCACAGCTGTTGGGACGCCGCCGTGATCGCGACCGGCGACAGCGTGACACTTCTGTGACGTCAGCAGGCGGAAATTCGAGGGACCACATATTTGGTCGCAGTAAACACACACCACCAAACAAACATGGCGGCTGGGAACAGGTAGCGTCGGCTCGGCCGGGCCGCCTGAACGGGTAACGCATTCAATTTAACAGATTTTTTGTTGTTTAATGTCCTATTTTATAGATATTTGAACTGCGACGAGTTAAGTGTAGCCGGTGCACATAAACTTGCAGGGCATATTTTTGTTTTCCCGGTGCTTATTTTTTTCATGACAAACGTTTGTTTCGGAGGTTTCGTTCAAAACCGAAACTATGGGCTCCGGAGAAGACGGTAATGGACTCTAATCAGTCTTGATGAGCTAAGGAAAGCGGCGATGACTGCAGAATTCTTCCACGGAGAGTAATTTTTAGCTAACGCGCATGCCTCAACCTTGCGACTTATCTGTCCGCGAAATCGAGCTTTTGTGCATATCCGCGTTTAAGAAACAGCTCAGTCGTCTGCTCGGTCAACAACACAGGCTACAGGAAAATTACGAAAATTAAGCAACCCCTTTTTGGGCCAAGGAGCATGTTAACCCGCTGGCGCCCCACTAAGCAGCTGATACTCGTATTTCAATTCAGGTTTTAGTAGAGTCGAGAAGTCATGTCGACGAATACGCGGGTTATGTATTATATTACGTACTATGTCCTACTAAAACGATATGAGTATATTCTTCGGGTTGAAATATGAGCTTAGTTGACCAGCTATTAGGTGAACTTCTGAATAAAAGTATATTTGATCGACGGAGAGATACTACCTAAACTCAGCCAAATAGTTCTAGCCGGCAGCACAGGAGACGAATGCACACAAACTGAAGAGAGTCTTCATCGGAGATTCACGCAGAACCTCTCTGCATTAACTTGACTTCGAGTCCTGAACGGAGAAAATTGGTTTTTTTTTTTGTGGCCGGTCAACGTGAGCAATGTAGACGGCTTCGACGGGGGTATAATATAAATATTGGAGGCGCGATAGATCATAATGCCATGACAGCGTCTAAGATTGTGAGACGCCCCCCCCCCCCCCCCCTTTTAAAAGTAGACAATTTCCCTCATTAAAGGGGTAGAGAAACGAAATTTCAGCGCTCATTTTCTAGCTTGAATGTGTTGCATGTTGCACCCTAACCTCAAAAACACCAGTCTTCCGTTGAAAGGCACAAAGAAAACTAATTTTAAAGCTAAATAAACGATCTTCCAATGTGCACCTGGTGGATGCATGCGGAGCCTATTTGGGAGGTAGTCTAGCAACGTTGTGGAATCTGCTACGTAGTCGTGACGTAGCAGATTCTTCTGGCGCAGCGCCGCTCTTTGGCATTTCAACATTTTCCTTCTTAGCTTTCCTCCTCAACTCACAAATCGCGCATTGAACCAAACAATCCAAGAAGACGGAAAGGGTGGACTCTCCTCTTTCTCGGACCCTCGTTTGTGCAGCCGGATGCAGCCATTCTCCCCTAGAAGATTAGCCAGTCGCTCAAAACTCGGACAAAAGTTGCTTTCCCCACCCCGTTCAGCCCTAAGCTGACAGTGCTGTGGAAGCTACGTACTTCTTGGGCCAGCCACACGCTCGTCACCCCACGGGCACTCGAACGGCTCGGTTGTAACGCGCTGACGCTATTGACACCACCACAACGCTGACAACGCCACCAAGGGCAAAGCTCATAATCCCGCCAGCCTTGCTACGTCACGAATGCGGGGAAACTTTTCTTTCTGTTTTTGTTTGCGCCGGATATCCCATGACGCATCGCGCCCTCCGTTCGCTTCTCTCGAGCGCTCGCTCGAGTGCACCGTTTGGAACGAAAAATATAGCCAATCGTTCAAAATGCAAACGTGCGATTATGAATTACGGTTATTACACGTCATGCTTGACCCATTTCCGAACGAAATTTGAAAATTTCAATTTTTGTTTCAGTACCCCTTCAACCGTATGCAGCGAGCAGGTGTTCCGAAATCAAGTAATTGCGAAACCAACCCAACTCCTTCGGTGTGGTCCAGAGGCTTTTTCGGCGAAAAGCAGCGAAGATGAATAGCCAATGCACCGATCGGCGTAGGAAGCTCAAACTTGAAGCTAATCGAACACAACCAAACTCAAGAAAAGCAGCTATCAAACCTTCCCATTTACTTGACTGGAATATTGCTGTTCCCTCCAGTGAAACACCTCGTCTGTCATCCTCAGTCCACTGTTCTACATCCTTATAAAGAAACCCCTTATCAGTTACTAAGTAGTCGTCACCAGCGGCGTAGACTTTCCATTTTCCCGGAGGGGGCAGGCTCAGAAGTTCTCCGGGGGGGGGTGGTGCTGCTGCGCGTTACCTTTTCGCCAGAACTGGAGATTGAAGCTAACGAAAGCACGCTGGGATTCCATTCCCATGTATTTTGTCAATAAAGGCAACGTGGGCGCTATTTCGTTTACATGCCACTACTGGAAGCTCGTTACATGGCACGTAAATAGCGTCTCGGTAAGGATCATGGCCCGTCCAGGGGGGCCTCTGCCCCCCCCCCCGGATCTCACCAGGGGGGGCACGAGCCCCGATGCCCCCCCCCCCCCCGAAGTCTACGCCTATGGTCGTCACTTTGAATGTGATTCGAGACAGACGAGAAATCAAAACGTTTTTCCGTGATTCCTCCCCATCCAAGAAATCGAAAGCACGCGACCATGGGTTGTTTAGTAAACGGGCTTTCAAACACTTTGCCCGGGGGACGCGACACAGGTTCCGGTACTGCTTCGGGTCTGGGTCAAAGCTTCCGTCTAAACTCGTCAGCCTCGCCGTTATAATTCTTGCATGTCCAATCAGCCTTTCACCGAGCACGACCTTTCTTGGGGCTGTGGTGTTCTGAAGTATTGTGCACGAGTGCGGAGTGCTTGAAGACATCTCCAAACGCCCCTCCGCGACCCCAAAACTTCGTTGCATCTACGCCGAAGCCTTCTCGGGCAGTACCATGTCTTTGTTATTGTCGTGCCTTGGGTTAGTAATGCTAGTGGCGCTTCGCGCGAAGCGTATCACGTACGCTATTCAGTCTCAATCTGTACGTAACAGCGGCGTACGATTCTTCATCGCGCCAGCGAACGTCGATTCCTCTCTTGGACAACGGTACCACGGTGCGATGATGGAGTTTTGCGTCACTGTGGATGGCAAACAGGTTCCGGTTCGTCCTTACTAGCGTCTGCTCCCCGTCTTCCTCGTGTGGATGCGCCTGGAGACGTGACGAACGGTGGACATATCGTCATCGTGATCAATCCGTCAACGGATCAGTCGGTCGTGTGAATCGGCCGTTACGGGTGGGCCAAGTGGGTTAACATTTTTGTATTGAGCCGCCGCAGACCGCCGCCACTGAAGCGTCATGAACGCAGCGGAGAGGATGGGTTAACACGAGCCCCGTTATAGCTCAAAAAAGCGAAGAAAAACAAAAGTCACGCGACTCCCACCAACAGAAATGCGTGACGCAGAAAAACGACGT
>JAZHYW010051185.1:0-44039 GCA_037355805.1 Ixodes ricinus
TTATTTATTACCTACAGCGCCCCAAGGGCATTACAGTAGGGGAGTCACCATCAAAAACAAGACACTGAAATTTTAACAACCACAGATCGGCAAGACACTTAAGTTACACAAAAATAATATGTACAGATTCATACACAGATATAAGCACACATAAAGAGAACAAACTCGGTTCGCACGGAAGAGAACACGAATACAATATCCGATTCAAATAAATTATTAGACACAATGCTGAAGTTGCGAGAAAAATGAATCCGGACTGTGCAAGGTAACAATCTCGCTTGGCAGGCTATTCCATTCTTTTATTGTCCGTGGGAAAAATGAATTACGAAACAAATCAGTTTTTGACGTGTATTCCCGTACTTTTAAGTCATGATCTACTCTGCTCGATATATAAAAAGGCTCAAACAGGTAGTGCGATCTTTCGATTTTTGACAAACCATAAAAAATCGAGTGAAAAAATTTTAGACGCAAATACTTACGCCTAACTGCAAGCGATTTCCATTGTAGATCATTTTTTATTGCGGAGACACTACTACGAAAGTTGTAGTTATTTGTGACAAATCTAGCGGCACGGTTTTGAATTCTTTCAATTTTATCAATGAGATACTGTTGGGATGGATCCCATACTACACAAGCATACTCGAGAATGGGCTTCACACAAGAAAAAAAGAGAGTCTGTTTTAGCGATTGCGGAGCGCGCGAGAAGTTTCTTCGTAGAAAACCCAGGGTTCTACTAGCTTTTCCTGTTACGTAGTTTACATGTGAAAGCCATCTCAAATCGTCAGAAAAGAGTACTCCCAGATATTTCGCTTCTTTTTTAACGTTTACAGTTTCTCCGTGTAAGGTGTATGTTGATTGACAAATGTTACGTTTCCTTGTGAATCTTACATGACAACACTTTGGGATGCTTAAAGTCATTCCCCAATTAAGACACCACAGACAGATTCTATCCAAATCGATTTGAAGAGCTGATACATCAGTGTCTGAATTAATTTCACGGTACAAAATGCAGTCGTCAGCATATATTCTCATACGCGAGGTAATTCCCTGGGTTATGTCATTAATGAAAATTAGAAAGAGGAGTGGCCCAAGCACAGAGCCCTGTGGTACTCCGGAAGTTACGTCAACCGGTGGTGACTTCACCCCATTTATAACTACGCATTGTTTGCGATCGGTCAAATAGTTTGCAATCCAGTTGTACACGTTCTTATCGATATTTAGCCTTTTCAGTTTTTCTAGAATAAAACAGTGCGGAACCGTATCAAAGGCTTTTCGGAAATCCAAAAAACGCAGTCGACTTGCTTCCTACTGTCGACCGATTGAGCCAAGTCGTGGGCAAATTCAGTTAATTGGGTATCGCACGAGAACCCAGCCCGAAAACCGTGCTGTGTAGGAATAAAGAAAGAATTGGCATTCAAGTGCGAGATAAGGTTACTGTAAATAATGTGTTCCATTATCTTGCATGAAACACTCGTCAGCGATATCGGTCTGTAGTTCTCAACAGTGTTTCTGGCTCCAGATTTATGTACTGGTACAACATTTGCATGTTTCCAGTCATGAGGCAATGAAGCATTCTGCAATGACCGGGTAAAGATAATGAAAAGAAAGCAACTAATTATGTCAGCACATGATTTTAGTACATGGTTCGGAATACCGTCGGGTCCGATCGCCTTTTCTACTTTAAGGTTATTTAGTAGGCTGAGAATTCCATTGTGACCAATTTCAATCTCTGGCATTTGTACAAAACTACCCTCATTGGCATGCAAAGGCTTCTCAGTTAAATCCATAGTGAAAACAGATTGAAAGTAACGATTAAAGCAGGAAGCTTTAGCGCGTTCGTCAGTAGTTAAGGAGCCATCTACCATGATGGGCGGAATCCCCAATGTCTCTTTACGATTAGATTTAACAAACTTCCACATTTGCTTTGGGTTTGTTTTGACTTTGCCAGCAAGGGAGTCAAGATAACCACTCTTTGCCACTCTTGCCTTGCGCTTAAATTCGGCTTGAATGCCTTTCAGCTTTGCATACGTATTTTTATTTCTACTGGCTTTATATTTGCTATATTCTCGTTTTTGTTTGCTAATCAGACTGCGAAGTTCTTTTGACACCCATGGCTTATCTTTTCTACGCCTAGAACTGATAGTGCGGGAAGGAATGTGAGCATCAACCAGCTCATGAATTTTGCTTTTGAAGACGTTCCACAAGTAGTCAACATCGTCGCTATTACTTAAAGCCTCAAAATCAGGAAGAAAATCAAAAAGATCATTTGTAATGCTAGTGTAATCTCCTCGTTCGTAGATATATACTTTTCTTCCACAGGGTGTCGCGTTCTCGTGAAATGAAAAGGATGCCCTTGTTACCACTGCGTCATGATCGCTTATTCCAGGTACGACTGATGTAGACTCAATGGCATTTATTTTATTGCATAATACCAAATCTAACACTGTGGAGCAGCCATCCCCGCTTCTTGTTGGCTCATCAACAAATTGGTAAAGCTCAAAATCATTAATGATGTCAACAAATGCGGCATAAACAGCGGAAGAGTTGCTGGTCACTGGGCGACCGTTGCACCATTGGATGTCCGGAAAATTAAAGTCTCCCCCCAGAAGTATATTTTCTGAACTTATTGCACTCATATATTTATACAGGTCTGAAATATGGTCGATGGTGCTATTGGGGGGTCGATAAAAGGAACCGACAGATAAAGACTGACCGTTCTGTAAAGAGATTCTACACCACACTGCCTCACACGAAAGGCCCTCAATAGCGACTGGACAGCTGATGAGACTTTCGTGTACGAGCAGGAACACCCCTCCCCACGAGAATTTCGGTCATTCCGATATACCGTGAAACCTTCAGGGAACACCTCGGTATCCAAAACGGACTGGTCGAGCCACGATTCGGTGCCCATTACTATGGATGGATTTGTTACAGAAATGAGCGCGGCAAGATCATCTGGTTTATTTTTGACACTTCGACAGTTCACAACAAGTGTTACAAGTTCTCGCCCGCCTTTGACACGACAAGATTTCGGTAATTGCTAGATGCCGTACTCTTTAACACATTGGTCCGCATGATCGTACACGAAGGTTTTATTACCGATAATCAGTTTATTGTATCTTAGTTTAAACTTCGCATTTTCACTTTTTGCATACTCAATCAATTGTTTTCGTTCAGTACACACTCGTGCCGAAAAATCCTCGCCAATAGATAGCCGGGTGCCTTTTAGCTTGTACGCCGCCATCAAAACGCTTTGCTTTGTTTTAAAAGCACTGAACTTCACGATAATCGGTCGTTTTGTTGTCGGCTTGAATCGGCCAAGACGGTGGGCGCGTTCTATGTCAGCTGATTCCAGAGAGCAGCCAAGGTTTTCTCGGCATAGCGCTATCACACTCTCCTCCGATTCTGCCCAAGTTTCACTTTGGTTATCCTCGAAGCCGTAGAAGAGCAGGTTATTGCGTCGTGACTGATTTTCCAGATTGTCCTGCTGTATCGCAATCTGTTCGAAATGAGCTGTTAAGTTTGTCGCGACAGCATTTGCGTTTTGAACGTCACATTGCAATTGGTTCAAGAGGACGGAATCGCTTTCTAGCTTACTAATCCGAGTCGACAAGGCGTCTAGTTTATTTTCCAGTGATTCCTGTATTCTTTTTAGTTCGCCAAGAAGAGCGGATTGACCTTGTACAAGTTTTGGGAAGGACGTCAAAGCTTCAACAATCTGGAGTTCTTGTTCAGCGGTAAAGGGACCCGGGTTCAGCTCGATATCCCCGGACGTCAGAAGGTGCCCCTAATTACCGCTAAGACGACCTCACTAATTACATGTCGCAGAAAACACAAGACATGAAGAACACGCTTCGAAGGTGTGGGGCATGGCACCGACATCAAAAAGGGTCAGAACTGCGACACGTGACATTGTGTTGCAGAGAACTAACCTGAAGCAGGAAGACACATGAGCGGAATCGTTCCATGTCGGCGCCGAACCCCGGAGAAGTGCCACATTGCCACCCCTTTTTGTACTTGTGATGATCATGTGATGCTTGCAGTTGTTGCCAGACGTTGTTCACGGTAAAGTCCAGAAACTGTGTCGGAATTTCCGCTGTAGGCATGTCGCCTAGCGGGCAGAAATCCGTGCAGTCTTCCGTGGTGTGGATTGTAGCGTCCGCTCGACCTGAAGTTGGGTCCAAGGTCAGCACCTGAAGCAGGAAGACACATGAGCGGAATCGTTCCATGTCGGCGCCGAACCCCCGAATCAAGGTTCTATTTAACCATACAAGCAATCCAAGCCGAAGGCTCGAGCGCAGTTGTTCTATGGCCTGCGCTGATCTCACACCAGCTGCCATTAGTGGTGGCCTTTCTGCTGAGCACGTATCTCTTGCAGTGTATGTACACTGTGTACTATTGAATTTCCTTTGCAAGAAGAAGTAGAATGCACACCGGCATCGTGCAAGGACGTTACGTGTAAGCCACGTGTAGCGCTAACTCGGCCGAATTTGTGTCTTATTACCTTCTGAGCTGCGCGACTCCGTAGGATCACAGCCGAGTTGAATGACCAAATTCACGGTTTTCATGGGATCATCATCAACGCCTGACTTTTTTCACGCACTTACCAAACGTTAAGAAACAGGACTGTAAGGTAACATTATGATCTTAATTTATAATTTCACTATTTTCTTCAGGCTCAAATACTGTGATTTATTTTGGGCTTCGTCCACACAAGAAATTCTGCTGAAAGTAACATATATTACAACAAAAAAGGTTTCTGAGAATGGTAGAAAGGTGAATAATCACAACCACACACAATCCCTGGGTGATTTCATCTCAACTCAGGCACGGATTTAGGGTCGAATTTTTAATTTTGACGAAAAAAATATATGTTTTGGGGCAATTCCTATAATAGAAGAAGACGCAAACGGCAATGTCGTCGGATTTTTTGTTCTCAAGTTATGGACCGTTGAAGCGGCCAAGGTGGAAACTGGCGTTTTTCCAGCTTATCGGAGGTGCCATATTTCACTCCATCTTTTTTCCATACTTTTAACGCTACATCAATATAACTTTTTGGGAACACTCTAGACATAGGCTTTTTCATGCTAATTGAGCGTCGAGGTCATAACACGTTTAATGATTTTTGTTTTATTTGTCAAACCGCCTCTCTGCGACGATATTTGACGAAGTTCAGCAAGCAGTGCTGTGTGACCTAATCAACATATTTTTATGATCTTTATATCACCGTAAAGCTCCAATTAAGTTCTTTCTTTTGAGTATAATTTCAATATTTTGCAATAGTATATAATGCGCTACTTGTTCTGAAAAACGAAAATGTCGAAAAACTAGCAAGTTTGGAGTCGATTTTCTAAAAACCCCACTTTTTATTTCTTTTATTTTTATTCACAGTTAGTTAATATAGTAGTCTATCCGAAACTACCAACAGAAATTGTAATATATTGTTTGTATGGCCGCTATTAACACTCGAATCTTGTGCTATGAGCATTTTGAACGGGACTTCGCACAGGCGCTCTGCTGAGCAGAATTTTGGCCTATGTAAGGTTTTCTATTTATCGTTAGCAGTTACCTCAATATCCAACCATAAACATTATTAAAATTTGGAGTAATGTACTTAAAAAATTTACTTCGAAGTCCGATCCACAAGTGCGGGCACAGCGCTTATTTCCTCAATACGGGGAATGCAGATCGTTAGAGAATTTCTCTAGGCTTTTGCTTTCGGCTTTGAGTTTGAGATACCGAACTTGACATGTACTTGTCATATTTTTTTATGTCAAACAGATATGCAGTGCATATACATATGTACGATTTAGTATCTGACGCTCAGGAAGTACGGTTTATTTTATGCGTAGTATGGACTCTTTCGTAAATAACAGCATTTCGTGGCGTGTAAGGCTTCAAACGTGTTAGTCATGTGTTTAGGTTCCATTTCTATTTTCAGTGATTCATGCCGGGTTACTTAGACTTTTCTCTTGACTTGAGTTTGTCCGGGAGTCTAGATGTTACGTATCTCTCCGTCAATACATAGGGCGAAGCTACACACTTGCAAATCACGCCAGTGCCAAGTAAATAAATATTGTTAGGATAAATATTGTTGCTTCACTGGCTTTTACGCTCAGATATTGAGGTAAGTAGTACTAACATTAAATAGAAAACCTTGCATACGTCAAAATTCTGCTCAGCTGAGCGTCTATGAAGTCCGTTCAAACTCTCACAGCACGAGATTCGAGTCCTAATAGCGGCCATACAAACAATATATTACAATATCTGTTGGTAGGTCCTGCCAGACTACTATATTACCTAACTGTAAATAAAGAATGAAAGAAATAAAAGGTGGGTTTTTTAGAAAATGGACTTCAAACTTGCAAGTTTTTCTAAAGAAAGACTTGCAAGTTTGAAGTCGATTTTCTAAAAAAAACACCTTTTATTTCTTTTAATTTTTATTTACAGTTAGGTAATATAGTAATCTGTCAGGACCTACCAAAAGAAATTGTAATATATTGTTTGTATGGCCGCTATTGGGACTCGAATCTCGTGCTGTGAGAGTTTTGAACGGGACTTCGCATAGACGCTCAGCTGAGCAGAATTTTGACCTATGTAAGGTTTTCTATTTAATGTTAGTACTACTTACCTCAATATCTGAGCGTAAAAGCCAGTGAAGCAGCAATATTTATTCTAACAATATTTATTTACTTGGCACTGGCGTGATTTGCAAGGTGTGTAGATTCGCCCTATGTATTGACGGAGAAGATACGTAACATCTAGACTCCCGGACAAACTTAAGTCAAGAGAAAAAAGTCTAAGTAACCCGGCATGAATCACTGAAAATAGAAATGAAACCTAAACACATGACTAAAACGTTTGAAGCCTTACACGCCACGAAATGCTTGTTATTTTACGAAAGAGTCCGTACGCGCATAGAAGAAACCGTACTTCCTAAGCGTCAGATACTAAATCGTACATATGTATATGCACTGCATATCTGTTTGACATAAGAAAATATGACAATTACATGACAAGTTCGGTATTTCAAACTCAAAACCGAAAGCAAAAGGCCCCAGAGAAATTCTCTAACGATCTGAATTCCCCCGTATTGGGAGGAAATAAGCGCTGTGCCCGCACTTGTGGATACGGACTTCGAAGTAAATTTTTTAAGTACACTACTCCAAATTTTATTAATGTTTATGGTTGGATATTGAGGTAACTGCTAACGATAAATAGAAAACCTTACATAGGCCAAAATTCTGCTCAGCAGAGCGCCTGTGCGAAGTCCCGTTCAAAACGCTCATAGCACGATATTCGAGTGTTAATAGCGGCCATACAAACAATATATTACAATTTCTGTTGGTAGTTTCGGATAGACCACTATATTAACTAACTGTGAATAAAAAAATAAAAGAAATAAAAAGTGGGTTTTTGAGAAAATCGACTCCAAACTTGCTAGTTTTGCGAAATTTTCGTTTTTCAGGAACATGTAGCGCATTACATACTTATTGCAAAATATTGAAATTATACTCAAAAGAAAGAGCTTAATTGGAGCTTTACGGTGATATAAAGATCATAAAAATATGTTGATTAGGTCACACAGCACAGCTTGCTGAACTTCGTCAAATATCGTCGCAGAGAGGCGGTTTGACAAATAAAACAAAAATCATTAAAAGTGTTATGACCTAGACGCTTAATTAGCATGAAAAAGCCTATGTCTAGAGTGTTCCCAGAAAGTTATATTGATGTAGCGTTAAAAGTATGGAAAAAGATGGAGTGAAATATGGCACCTCCGATAAGCTGGAAAAACGCCAGTTTCCACCTTGGCCGCTTCAACGGTCCATAACTTGAGAACAAAAAATCCGACGACATTGCCGTTTGCGTCTTCTTCTATTATAGGAATTGCCCCAAAACATATATTTTTTTCGTCAAAATTAAAAATTCGACCCTAAATCCGTGCCTGAGTTGAGATGAAATCACCCCCTATTTATAAAGTATAATGTAATGCCGATAACAAAAATGTATTATTTACATTTCTGCACGCAATAAAAACAAGAAACAAGACATAACATTCGCCTTTTAAAAAATCTTAACAAAACTAAGAACACATGTTCCAATACACAACACACGAAAAAACGAGCCTTGGAAATTCGACACCTGCAGAACACCATACGGCTTAGAAATGATACAACACAAATTACCAAGATTATTAAATAAATTACAGGAAAAAATATTGCCACGCCCTCGCGACATCGAGGAGTACCTCCGACGCTCGCCCACCTCATCACCGTCTCTCCGCCGTGAATCCCGCTCCCCATCGCCACGGCGTTCAGCGTCTCCAGCGCCACGACCTCGCCGAGAGAGCCTGTCTCCGCTGCGTCGCCGGGAAAACTGAGTGACGCAACGCCTGGAGGTGGCGTTGCCAAAGACGACCGAAGTAAAGAGCCTCCAAGAACGCCGCTGCGCTCCGTTCTCTCGAAGACACGCATCACAACGACGCTCCTGCAACGGTGTAAACCCTAAACGTCGTCATTGACGGCCACGACGCATCAGCACTCGTGGACACCGGAGCAGTCTACTCATTCTTGTGTGGGAGGCTTTCTCGCCGCCTTCGAAAAGTCATGACGCCATGGGATAGACCTCAAATACGAACCGCTGGAGGACACCTTATTACACCAGTCGGAAGATGCACTGCTCACGTCGAGATCCATGGTGAGACGTGCCCTGTGAAGTTCGTCGTTCTGCAAGACTGTGCGAGGGACGTTATCCTCGGAATGAACTTTCTCTGCGAGTATCGCGCCGTCATCGACATCGGGGCAAACCAGCTGACGCTGCGAAAGCCTGTTCTGCCGCTGGTGGAGGAAACACAACGTCATCCGCCATCCGAGTTATTGCCGACCATGTGGATCTGCCGCCGCGGTCAAGTGTTTTCGTCACCGTCATAACCGACGCAGCCATGCACGGTGAAGCTCTTCTGGAAGGCAGCGTCCGACTGCTCCTTGAAAAAGGAATTCGCGTCGCACGAGGCGTAACGGATCTCCAAGAAGGACGTACAACTGTTGTCGTGACGACCTTTCGGAGAAGCCGCAGCACGTAACGAAGGGTACCACCGTGGGCCACGTCAAAGAGCTTCAGGCGGCAGCCGTCTTCACCGCAATCTCTGAGGAAACCTCGTCATCGCAGCAGAAGAGCACGTCGCCGCCGCAGTTCGACATCCACCCCGAGCTCCCAGCTCCTAAGCGCCGGCAACTGGTTAATCTCCTCGCCAAATACAGGGATTGTTTTGCCTTGTCGTCGAAAGTTCGCCAAACAGCAATGGCGAATCATCGCATTATTACCGACGACGACGCGCTCCCTGTCCACCAGTCGCCTTATCGAGTCTCCTTAAAGGAAAGGAAGGTGATTCAAGATTAAGTCCAGGAAACGCTCGACGACTACAACATTCAACCCTCAAGAAGTCCATGGGCATGCTCAGTCGTCCTTGTAGGAAGAATGACGGGATCCTACGGTTCTGCATGGACCATTGTCGATTGAATGGTGTGACAGAGAAGGGTGTCTATTCACTCCCCTGCATCGACGATACGTTGGACCGACTGTGCCACTCCCGATATTTTTCGTCGATGGCCCTGAAGAGTGGTTACTGGCAGATTGAAGTCGACGAACGCGACCGGGAGAAAACTGCCTTCGTCACTCCCGACGGACTGTACGAATTCAAAGTGATGCCGTTCGGACTTTGCACAGGACCAGCCATCTTCCAGCGTGTCATGGACACCGTGATAGCAGGTCTGAAATTGCAGAGCTGCTTCGTCTACCTGGACGATGTCGTGGTATTTTCACGGGATTTTGACTAACACCTGAGATTACTTCGAGCAGTGCTTCAAGCCATCAAACCGCCGGCTTGTCACTCAAGCCAACAAAGTGTTCATCCGCCTGTGGTGAACTTAAGTTCCTTGGCCACGTCGTGAACAACAAAGGTAATCTTCCTGACCCCGAGAAGACCCGCGCCGTAGCTGCATTTACGCCGCTGTCTGACAAGACCGTGAGAAGATTCCTCGGACTCTGCGCCTACTACAGACAATTTGTTCGGGACTTTGCCAAGCTCTCTGCACCCCTGACGAACCTCACGAAGGACGCCGTGAAGTTTGAATTGACAGAAGAACACCAGCAATCATTCGATGGGCTCAGACGAAGACTCCAGACGCCCCCGATTCTTGGCCATTTCGACAAGTTCGCTGAAACAGAGATCCACACGGACGTCAGTAACACAGGACTTGGCGCGGTACTAGTCCAAATGCAAGACAGGGCGGAGCGAATCATCGCATACGCGAGTCGGACGCTGTGCAAGGCGGAGACGAACTACTCAACGACTGAAAATATGTACCTTGCTGTCGTCTGGGCGATAACAAAAACGCGACAGCCGTGGGCGAGACATGCGTTCAGCCGTGGGCCACAACGAGGAACTCCAGAACTCCGCCGAAATCGCCGCGATTACTGAAGAGTCCCCTCCACCCGAGCAAGACAATACGTCGCTAGCGCAGGTCAACATCGACCCTAAGCTTCCGGGCCCGAAACGGCGGCAGCTGATTAAACTCCTTGCCGAATACCGCGACTGCTTTGCGACGTCTTCGAAGGTGCGCCAAACCGCCACTGCGAAGCACCGTATCGTTACCGAGGACGATGTGCGCCTTGTGCATCGATCGCCGTACTGAGTCTCCGCTAAAGAAGGAGGTGATTCAGGCGCAAGTTCAAGAGATGCTGAATGACGACATAATACAACCTTCAAGCACTCCGTGGGCCTCTCCAGTCGTGCTGGTTAAGAAGAAGGACGGAACGCTTAGGTTCTGCGTGGACTACCGGCAGCTGAACGCGATGACGAAGGAAGACGTCGACCTACTCCCCCGCATCGACGACACTCTAGACCGGCTGCGTCACTCTCGGTATTTCTCATCGATGAACCTAAAGAGCTGCTACTGGCAGATCGAAGTCGACAAACGGGTCCGAGAGTATACAGCTCTCGTCACGCCGGATGGATTGTACGGGTTCAAAGTAATGCCCTTCGGACTATGCACGGCGCCAGCAAAGTTCCAGTGTGTCATGGACACCGTACTGGCGGGGCTGATGTGGCAGAGCTGTCGCGTCTACCTTGACGACGTCGTAGTATTTTCAACTGACTCCGGCGCGCCACGCGGAGCCCCTTTTGTACACGCGTGGGCTTCTATAACAAAGAGCGTAGAAGCTGCGGCGTGTAGAACATTCTAACCTCGAATTAGCAACACGGTTCTCGAATTTACCAGAACATCACATTAGAGTAAACAAAAATGCGTACCCGCGGCCAAGAATCTAACCCTGGCTTTTTGCGTGGAAGGAGAGTGCAATAATCGTTAGGCCACGGCCGCGCTGCCTACTTGGCCAGCTGCGGGCGTGGCAATATTCAGCCAGAACATATGTCTTATAAGGACCCGCGTAACTTTTGTTCGAACTTTTATACTGGAAGAAAAACGGTTAAAACTTGTTTTCCTGAACTTCTATTAGTTATTTTTTGGTAATCTTTTTTGTTATATTCAAAGGACTTGTCACTATAGGTTAATTTTATTCTTTTATGTAGAGTTTATTATATTTAGTCTAAATAGATTCATCGCTCTGTGACCATTTTATTGATATTTCTATTATGTATAGTTTATTATCTTTCGTGTGTGTTTATTATGTTTTGTGTGCGAAATGGTTCGTCACTATGTTCCACTTTTATTTCTATTACGTATAGTTTATTATCGGTTTTGTCTTTGCTCTGAAGCTGCCACTATGGGGGCCTTCGGTTTTATCATGCTATTTCACAGCTTTTTTTGCAGGCCTCCTGCATCATGTATTTTTGGTCTAAAAATCAACATTATTATTATTTTAATATTAGTATTATATTATTAATTTTAATATTGATTCCGGACGCGTTGAAGGCGGCTTTAGTATGGGCAATTTTTAAGGGCGCTGACTGCAAACAAATAGAAAATCATCGGCCGATTTCGATTCAGCCTGTGCTTGGGCCCATAATTAAGACCCATGTATGCTCAAATATGAGTTGTTTTATTGATAGATGCTCGCTGTTATCTGACCTACAATAGGGAGTTTCTGAATAATGTACGCAGTTTTAGCGCCCTGACGTAGCGCAAAAGTTTAGGAGCGTTTGTATTAGCCAAGCGCGACGCAAGAGAGTTTTAGAGAATAGCAGTTTTCTCCTGTCGCGACGCGAGCGGTTGCCCGGTCGTGCTCCCTTGCGTCGCCTCGGCAAGAGAGGTCTCGTGTACAGACCTTCGCACATCGTACCTTCGCCGAGAAATGTTCGCGCGTCGCAAGCATCAAGTTGCCGGTGATCGTTGCCGAAGCGAGTACAACGTCGTCCCGTACTGAAAATCGCAGTCGCGAGGATACCGCCGACGTCGCACTCACGACGCCGCCATAGCAGCCGCCGACATAATCCTGGAAGCCGCCATTTTTTTAACTCTGCTCGTCTTGGCTTTAGCCAACTTCTTATCACGAATCCTCCTTGGAGAAGCGCAAAGACTCTTTGCGTACGCACGCTATTTCCGAAAAATAGCGCACGCTGAAATTGCGCACGCCAAGCGCACAACCTCGTTTGCGTTCGAAGCATGCGCAGTGGCGACGACGCTACTTTTTGCGTACGCAAAGCTTTAGCGTGCGCTATTCTAAAACTTCCTAGTACAGATTTGTACCTGGTCGGGGTACACAACTACTTGTAGATGATGTGGCTGGCGAGCTGTATTCCGCTGTTGAAGGTAACATGTGCTCCTGTGCTATATTTTTAGACGTAAGCAAAGTTTTTGATACGGTAGACCACTATGTTCTCTTACGGAAGCTGTGGAAGTTTGGTTTCCGTGGTCTTTTCCATTCACTGCTAGCTAATATCTTGGACTGAAGAGCACATATCGTCTCCGTAGATAATGTTATTAGTAGTTTACGCATGCTTCAAGTCGGTGTTCCGCAAGGATCAGTCTTATACCCTTTGATTTTTAATATTTGTGTCAATGATTTGGAATCGGTTATTTCGAGATGTAGAATCTTCCAGTATGCGGATGATACCTCACTGGTATCATCGGCACGACATGTAGAATTTTTTTTCAGGCTGTCAATATTTTGCAGTGTAATGTTATTAAACTGATGGATTGGCCCTTTTCAGATCGTATTAAAGTCAACCCTTCAAAACCCAAGCCTGTGTGTTTTAGAAATCCCTTAATGTCGGGCTTTTCAAGTGTCCCATTCTTCTTACACAGCTCCGCTTGCAAACCATGTTTTTGTATGCCAGTTGCCTGGGAGACTCAATTAGATAAATGGGCCTTATTTTAACATAAACATATAACTCATGTCTGTTCTGTTCTTAGAAAAGTGCCTTGTATGTTGGATAATGTCAAAGTTTTCGTTCCTTTTGGTGTAAAAAAGGTTATCGTTCATGCACTTGTATATAGCGTTCTGCGTTGCAGGGAGACGATGCACGTACTTTGCACAGTGTTTTGACGGGCTCAAGTTGATAGTATTTCGAAAGAAATCTCGCGCAGTGTAGCGTGATAATTCTCCGTTCTCATTCAGTGAAGATTTTTTAAAGATAGCGTTGATGGTTTTATGAACAATCTGCTCACTTTGTCGACCGAGCCTTAACGTAATTGCACGCCGAAAAGTTACTTGGATCACATTTTTGAGTTGGTGCTGTATTGCCTTATCTGTGATATTATCGTCATACATGATTTCATGTATTGTACAGTGGCATCTATAGAGGTCTAGAATTGTGTAAATTTAACTCTATACTCATGTTTCCTAAACAATCGATCTTGCTGATTTTTTTCTTTGTATGTTACTGCTGCGCTGTAACTGGTTTTGATCATTTTTACACGTCTGATTGAAGAGCGTGCATTTCGTCATGTTGGTGTTTTGTATGTTTTTGTAACCATTACTCCTGTAACAACCCGATTCCGGGTTAACAGTATTAATAAATAAATAAATAAATAAATTATTAGCAGATGCCTACTTTGTTACAGTTATTTACTGAAACGGTTGTGCTCCGTCATTTCTGGTATGACAAATTCAAAACATCTTCATGAACCTTCACGCCTTCTTGGTATGTCCCCTCTCTTTAAGATAGTCAAATGTATGACTAGATACGGAAAAAATGCACAGTTCCTCTGTATCGGTGGTTTTTAATGGTCTCCCAGATGAAGCGTATGCTGTTACAGTTAATGCAAAGTTAAAAAAATGGCTACGTTAATACATGGCCGAGATATAAGATGTTTTGCTTTGGTCCTTGCCTTGTTGTTGTCTATTAATATGTTTATTTTCTTCTTTTCCTAAATTTGGGGGGGGGGGGCACCTTGTATGTTTTTCAGATGCTACGGGTGTTCGCTTTGGCCTTTCTACAAGACTATTTTCCTTATTGCATTGCAAATTGTTTTTCAACGCCTTTCATTTCGGGGGTCTTTCTTTTATTTTTTTGTTCTTTCTTTATGTGCATTTTGATTATTTTCGCCCGTCCGACTCGCCGGGTTCAGTCGGACAAGCCTTCATCGGTTTAACGAACCTGTTACTCTATATGTACTGACGATCGTTGTTACAATAAAAATATTATTAATATCGATGTGTAAAACTTGAAGTGCCACCGAGTGAAGACTCGCTACAATACCCACGCCTTCTTTCACGTCTCTGTAGCTGTCGAAGAATTCGAGAAACCTTCTGACCCTGCTTTGTGGCCGAAGGATTGTCTTTTTAAACCTTTCAGAGGCGCACTTCGCCCAGAACTCCTTCGCTCGTTCGAAGAAGCCCACAAGCCAACACTAAGTACAAAGATGAGTAACATCGATTTATTTTATCAGAATATCCATGGCCTGCGGACGAAAGCTGAATGTTTCTTTGACAACATTACTCTCTCTAATTATTAATTACTCAAGTGTTTACTTAACGGAAACTAGGTTATGTCCTAGTGCTATAGTTCCTCAGACTACTTTCCGCCGGTTTTGATGTCTACCGTCACAATTGTGATTTCTCTTCCGGGGCCGAGTAGGAGTCGGTGTAGTGGTCGCAATTGAAGCTCAGATTAGCTCGAAGACATCAGGATTTCGAAAGATTTCCCGGGTATCTGTGTGTGAACATTGAGTGTTCTAGGATAGAACGTATTTTGATAGGTCTGTTTTACCTTCCTTCTCAGACGACATTAAATGATTTCCACAGATGTCTCGCTGACATTGAACATACAATGAATGACTCACAGAGAAGCTAGATCTTAATCTTGGGGGATTTTAACGCGCCGGGCATGAACTGGACGCGGTTCAATGTCCTTGCTGACAACTTCTTTTGTTAACAAAAATGCAACTATCTTCGCAACTTTACTTCTTTTTTTAGATCTTAGCATAATAACATTCTAAACGACCAAGGTAATACTTTAGGTTTATGCTTTTCAAACAGGGACAGTGTACGTCTCACAGAGAAGCTAGATCTTAATCTTGGGGGATTTCAACGCTCCGGGCATGAACTGGACGCGGTTCAATGTCCTTGCTGACAATCTCTTTTGTTAACAAAAATGCAACTATCTTCTCAACTTTACTTCTTTTTAGATCTTCAGCATAATGACATTCTAAACGACCAAGGTAATACTTTAGGTTTATGCTTTTCAAACAGGGACAGTGCACGTGTGGCTCGAAGTAAACATTCTATGGTTACTGGGAATAGATATCACCCTTATCTTGATGCAGTACTTTCTGTCTCTTGACCCTACGGTCCTTAGTCCCTCTAATGGCCCTTGCCACACATATCGTATGAGTATTCAGCGAGGACTACACTGGAATATATCAGCATTAGTCGGGTGTTGACTGATGTCAACAATCAACTATATCACATCACATGTGTTGTTCAGTAGGCCATAAAGATATATATCCCTCTCAAAACTTCTAATAAATCTCGCTTCCCTAGCTGGTTGTCTTGTGAACTCAGGAGACTTCTGAAACGGAAGGATTTTTCGCACAGGAGGTTTAAGAAAATTGGTCAAGGGGTAGTTGAATTTAAAATTTGCAAAAAGCAATGGAAGGAATTTTTTTAACGTGATCGCCAGGCGCTTTATGACTCGGTACAATCAGATCTTGCTAAAAATCTCAAGAAATTCTTGAGGCACGCTAAATCTCGCATGAGGAAGACTACTGAGTCCGAAATCGTTTTGAATCAGCATAGCGACAGTGCGAAGGGCATGTCGGGCATGTCTGAGTTGTTTGCGAATCACTTTGCGTCAGTCTACAATACATACTAATAACTGCACCTCAACTATATTGCCTCACTGGGATGGGTTTGGTGACCCATTAGGTTCTCTTGGTGTCGATGAGGAATGGGTTAGGCTTTGTAATAGGAAAATAAGACCCACATCATCTGCAGGTCATGACGAGACACCCGCTGCAATTGTTAAGTGTTATCATGAATTAGTTTGCGCCTATACTGTGCACACTTTTTAATAACTCCTTGACGTCAAGAATGTTCCCAGACGACCGGAAAGCGGCAGTGGTTGTTCCCGTCCTGAAATTTGGAAATAGTGGCGACATTCTTAATTACAGACCGATTTCTCTTCTCTCTTTTTACCCAAACTCTTCGAAATGATCATTTATCTATTCCTCTCCGTCAAGTTTCGTAGTATATTACTTCCTAATCAGCATGGCTTCATGTGAGGCAGATCGACATCGAATAATATTGTACCTTTTACTCCTGCTGCACCTGAAGTAGTTTGTAATAGAGGTCAGGTGTCGCTAAACTCGTCAAACACAAAGTTGGGGCCGAAGTTCGCGGAGCGTGCTGATTTGACTCTAGCGACGATGGCGTCATGAGGGACGAGGTGTCAGTCATCCAAACTCTCTCGGTGCTAAAATTCAAGCGTGATTGAGAAACACAAAGTCACAGCGAGGTTCATCAAAGCGCTCGAGAGCAATACTGTGGGCCAGCCGATTGAACGGCTGCATTGATGACGTCCCGCCGGCGTTTCCCTACATCCCTACGCCGCGTTAAAATTAATGCTGTCTAGATTGTGTCCTGTTAGCCTGTGAAACTCTGAACTTTCTTGTCGCAAGATCGTCGTTTGTGGAAGTTATCGGTGACGACATAGTGACGTTTCACAACTTTGGGAAGGAGTTATTTGAGGCCAAAATCTTCGCTTTGGAATCGAGGCGAAGATTGAACTTCGGAATATTGTGAAGCCGTGCGAGGTGTACGCGAGCTCATCTTCCGCCACTGTCAACGACGTTACCGGGGCCACCGAGGTGCTGTGGGTAGTGACGTCGGTAGTGTTTGAGAGATGAGGGGGTGACGGGGATTGGTGAGACAAGAACAGGGGGAAGAAAAATAAAAGGGGTTACGACCGACACACTCACAGACACGAAAACAACATTTGGGGTGAGGACGTGTCGTAGATAACTTTGGGAGAGAGAAAGCAGGGGGGGAGGGGGTTGGAGGTAAAGAAGAAGGACATCCTTTGTCCCTAATTTTTTATTGTACCTTTCTGAAATGTCTGGGCACTATGTAGGCAGGTCATGGCCTGAAGCTCAGGTGATCACCGCCCCCTCTGTCCCTTTATGCCCCTTGCCGCCTCTTTCCACGCAAGTGGGGAGGGGGTATCGCCCCCGCCCCGTCCTCCAGTTTCGACTCACCTAGTTAAGAGTGAGTTGTTCCAACTGAGAGACGAAAAGGAACAGAGTAGCGTACAATTTTCAAAATAATGGTTTTACAGTATAATGCAATTAAATGGCAAGGTGCAAGCGAGCTGGACAAGAATGATGAAAATAATCCCTGGCGAAGGGGAACAGGAGGGACAAAGGACAAACACAAATCGGGGATTGGTGAGACATTCTTGTCCAGCTCGCTTGCACCTTTGCATTTAATTGCATTATAATCATAAACTCAAATTGCAAGCTTCACCCTTGTTGGTGTTAGACTGGTGGCAGCTGATAAAACCCGTTTGCTCTACTGACGTCTAACCCGTGATTAGCTCAGTTGGTAGAGCGCTCTACCTGTAATGAAGAGGTCCAGGTTCGATACCCGGACCAGGCGGATTTTTCGGTCGCCCACTAGTCACCCAGCTGTGTTTGGAGATTTGTGTTTGTCCTTTGTCCTTCTTGTTCCCCTTCTCCAGGGATTATTTTCATCGTGGTTTTAGAGGTTCTGTAATTAATACGCTTCGCGTTCTATGAACTCATGAGCGGCTATGCCATGCCAAAGCGAGAGGCTCGAGTGACGTCCTTTTACACTTCTCACCCTTGACGTCAGGCTCAGGATAATTAGCTGTGAACAACAAATTTGATGGTGTGTGTTCGACCTGACGGTGACGAGTATGATTGTTTACTCTAGAAGCTTGGAGTCATCGTGTTCTTAAAACATCACAGTCGATATTGAGAACCTGACATTACTCTTATTTACACGTAGCAGAGCGCGTTGGATAAAGTAGGGCTCAAACAGAAACAGTAAAATACTGAAATAAACGAAAAACAAACACTTATAATAAAAAAAATAGAAGAACCGTAAAGGATTTTGAGTGTCTGTGTGTCTATTTCAGTGTTTTATTCTTTCTGTGTGAACCATTGCTCTTGTTTTCGTTGATGAAAGCAGAATTAATCAAAGTTTGTCTAATCTTGGAAAGCCGACAACACCGATGTTCTTGGTAGCCTACGTGGCCAATAGTCAGTACTTAGAAAAATAAAACATTAGAATGATTTCATCCCGTCGATGGGTGTACGACTGCCGAAAGGCGAATTTCTGCCCGTAGTTGGGATGCGCCACTCGGCTGATTCTGACCTAGCGACGTCAGGCTATATGCCGAGAGAAAGGAAAGGAACGACCTGGGACGTTTTTTGGTAAATTCTGCTTTATCGGCGGAAATAAGAACGATATAAGACTGTCAACTTCGACGGTGTTGATATTAGAATGCTATTACGCGAAGCCTGCGCCGTTCTTTTTAGAGACCATAAAACACGGTCGCAGCTGGTAATCTGTGTTGGGATGTCACACGTATGAACTTCGGTCGTCTCCGCGCGCTATCTCGTGCAGCTCTTCGGCGCCTAGGGAGTGGCAGGAATTTTTGGCCCCTTCAATTGAAAAACGTCACGAAGATCAACAGATCTGCGGGCTTGTGAGAAAATATAACTTTGCAGTGCTCTTTCGGCCACTCTCCCCGCTACGTCATAACGCAAAGAATTTTTGTGTTCCACGGGTTTAGCGACCCAGCTAGACGTTTTTTATTTCGAACTACGTAAGGCTTTCGACGTAGTCGACCACAATATCCTCTTATGCAAGCTTTCCTCTTACGGAGTATGTGGTTCGGTCTACAATTTGTTAAAAAAGCTATTTGTCTTGGACAAGCGTACGTCCGTGTTAGCAATACTACCTCGTCCTTGTACAAGGCAAGCTCTGGAGTGCCCAGGAATTTGTCTTGGGCCCTCTCCTTTTCAATATTTTTTTGTAAATGATGTCTCTCAGGTTATATCAAACTCTTCATTTCAGCAGAGCGCTGATGTCATAAAACATCACAAGAAATATCGACCTTAGAAAAAAAAATTGGGTTGTATGTATGTTTATACAGCCTAGAACTTGGTCTGCCTTAACGGGCGACGAGTCTCCCAGCTGTAGATGAGAAATTTAGCCAGTGCAGTATAACCGCTAGCCTGGGTATTTAACGTGCATCAAGCTGTAGTGATACAGGACCGCACGCCGGTACGATGCTCATCCAGATCGAAACTGGCAGGGCTGGGGATTGAACCCAGGATCGACCTTAGAGGATTGCATCACTCTTCAGAATGACGCATATTTCTTCGGTCATTGGTGTTCAGACAATGACTTTCGTTTGAATCATTCTAAAACAAAAGTAATGAAATATTCTCGCAAGACCCACGATATATTTTTTCATATAGGTATCATGGCGAACCGCTGTCACGTGTAAGTGAACTGAGGGGCCTCGGTGTCGTTTTTGATTCAACCTTTAGATTTGACACTCACGTTACCAAAGTGGTTCAATCGGCTTTGCGCACGTTAGGTGCCGCGTCTCCCATAACGGAGGAATTCAAAAGCCCGTTCGCTTTTTTCACTCTGTACTGTTCCTTAGTTTGATCCTAACTAGAGTACGCCTCGGTTGTTTGGAACGGCATTTCCAAAACTAACAGTTTATCTGTCGAGCGAGTCCAAAACAAATTTATTTTCATATTTAAATATCTTTACGTCGAGAAAGGTGATCCTTGTTTAAACGTTGGGTGTAACTCGCAACTAGTCAACTTGTTGAGCCTGCAGCCGCGTCGGGTGAAGGCCGATCTGTTGTTTTTGTTTAAGACACTGCACGGCTTGATTAACTCTCCCAGCCTTCTGTCCGAAGTGAGCGTTAGATTTCCACGTGTGCACACACGGATTCAATCATCTTTTTTTATATCGTTCGACATTTTAGTCACTTAAACCCGATCCAAAGATCCGCTGAGTGTTGTAACCGCTACTCTGATGCAATCGATACTTTTAATTCATGCGTGAGCAAGTTCGGAAACGCTGTTCGAAACTTCCTCTTGCATCTAAAGGGCTGATCAGTTGAAGGGTTGATGTTTGTCAGAACGGTATCCAAGTATTTGCTTTTTGCTCTCACACCTGGTGATGTCTGTTTCGTGCTTTTGATTTCTCTTGTTGATTTGAGTGTCTTTCGCACTTGCTAATATTTTTATTCTCAGACTGCTGAACCACGATCCCCTTATGCACTCGTGTGTATGTGTGTGTTTTTGCTTGTTTTGTAAGTGTTCCAGCACTAAAACCGATTGGTTGTTCCTGGACACTATAATAAGCACTGAATAATTGAATGATTGATCGATTGATTGATTGAATGATTGATTGATTGATTGATTGATTGATTGATTGATTGATTGATTGATTGATTGATTGATTGATTGATTGATTGATTGATTGATTGATTGATTGATAATAAGGCCAAAGTTCTCATGCTGAGATACCCATTAGCTCAAGTTTTTATTTTTATCCAAGCGTAGGATGGGCCAGAAAGTGACCGAGACGTGAGACGGCCGTAAAAATCAAGGAAGCCAAACCAGCGCTGTGAGCTTAAGTCCCTGGATAAAATTCACGCTTGGCGTTTCTTACAAGTACCGACAACCACTGTTGGCGAACGCGAGACACGGACCACGGGCCACAAGCGAGAGCCGCACCGCAGTTTCCTTTCAGGGACCGCTACATAACCGCCCATTAATAGACATGTACCGGAAATATGTGACCACCTCAGTGTCTGATTGACGCATTGTGACGTTCAGATGTACGGCACGAAAAATTATACAAGAAGCGAAGACGAAGTCGACGTTGGTTTAACAGTACGTGATTTCAGAACGCAGAGAAGGCAGAAGGAAAGCAAAACAGACTATGTGATCACCTTCCTTTCCGTCCACTTTTTCTTTGTGTATTCTGAGCTCCTACTGATAAGTAAGAATGACTCGTGCCGCTACCAGGATATATGAAGCGTTCGAGCCGGCACGAGCGTACATCCAAACAGCCCCATAATTTCCTCGTTGCGAGTAACGTCCTTAGACAACACTATGCGATGTAGCGACAACTTCTACTTCCCCCTCCCCCTCCTCCCGTCCCTCCTGTCGTCTGCTGGCGCGCGGTCCGCCGTGTTCCTCATAACTCACCCACCATGGCTGTGTTCGAAATCTTCTGAGTTACTCCGGCGGGTCATGTCACGTGACAATCCAGATAAAACAACGCTGAGCATAGGTAGGTTTTCGAACGCCAAGGTGCCAAGCCCTTACTCGAGAGTGAGGTCGAGCCAAATCTGCCATGCTCTTCCTAGCCGGAAACGGAACACGGGCACGGACCAGTGCGAGAGTGCCTCGGCACATCAATCGCTGTCGCTACTTAGCAAAGTGCTAATCGAGGAACTTTAGTTGCAAGGACTCCTGGGATTTTCCGGAAAGGTCTATATACTCCATCTCATGACTTGCGTGCAGGCAAAGGCAAATACACAGGCGCGAGTACTTTGCTTTCAGATTTGCCTTCCTTTCACGAGCACTCGCAGAAGGAAAGCAAATCTAAAAGCTATGCACCCGCGCCTATAGGCTTTGCCTTTGCTGCACACAACTTCAGAGACAGAGTATAAGTGCTGTTGTGCAATTTGCTTCCTAGTGTCGCACGAGGCACGGTCTCATGCATTGGCGTATTTGATGATTCGATGCCGCTTACAAGACAAACAAACACATCAAAGAACTTTACTGATGGCAGGCGACTTTTCGTTATGACCAATTCTCTAAAAATGCCCGCTCGTCTATTTACCCCCAAACACTGGACGAGCTAACCTCTGCGATCTACGAAATCAGATCAGCGAATGATGAGGCGAAAAACCTATTTAGGGGACCTCAAAATTATGTGTGGGCTGTGGGATTACGCAATGAAAGCGTGACGCCTTAATAATAATAATGTAATAATAGCTTTATTTGCCATGTATAAGCATGGGGGGTGGGGGCTGAGGAAAAAAATTTGTCCGAACAGCTGACTGATCCCTCCCCCTCCTCCCCCCCCTCAGGTACATAGCAGTGGCGAGAAAGACATTTAAAAAGAACACAGAAATTACATAATATTTCAAGGCACTTCCACCATAAAAAACAACAGCAGACAAGTATCAACAATACAAAAAGCAAGAGTAACACCTGCCTATAAAAAAATCGGGAAGTTGTACACAAGAAAGAAGAGAAAACTCTCCAATATATTCAGCATACTTCAACTCAATATATATATATATATATATATGTATGGGTGATTTCATCTTATCTCAGGCACGGATTCAGGGTCACATTTTCAATGTTGACGAAAAAAAATATATGTTTTGGGACAATTCCTATAATGAAAGCAGACGCGAACGAAAATTTCGTCGGAGTTATGGACCGTTGAAGCGGCCATAGTGAAACTGACGTTTTCCTGCTTGAAGTTTCACGATGATGTTTCCATGGAAACGAAACGTTGATTAAATTGTTAATTTTGTTATGTCAAGTCGGCGCAGTTTTTTTTTTTTTATCATTCTCGGAGGTGCCATTTTTCACTCTATCCCTTTTCCGTACTTTTTACGCTACATCAATATAACTTTCTGGGAACACTCTAGACATAGGCTTTTTCATGCTAATTAAGCGTCTAGGTCATACTATGCTTAATCATTTTTTTATTTATCAAACAGCCCCTCTGCGACGATATTTGACGAAGTTCAGCTAGCTGTGGTGTGTCACCTAATCAACATATATTTACGATCCTTATATCACCGCAAAGCTCCAGTTAAGCTCATTTGTTTAGTATGATTTCAATATTTTGCGATAAGAATATAATGCGCTACATGTGCCTGAAAAACGAAAATGTCGAAAAACCAGTAAGTTTGAAGTCGATTTTCTAAAAAATACCACTTTCTATTTATTGTATTTTTTATTTGCAGTTAGTTAATATAGTAGTCTATCAGACACTACCAACATAAATTGTAATATCTTGTTTGTATGGCCGCTATTAAGACTCGCATCTCGGGCAATGAGCGTTTTGAACGGGACTTCGCACAGGCGCTCTGCTGAGCAGAATTGTGGCCTATGTAATGTTTTCTATTTATCGTTAGCAGTTACTTCAATATCCAACCATAAATATTAATAAAATTTGGAGTAGCGTACTTAAAAAAATTTACTTCGAAGTCCGTATCCACAAGTTCCGGCACAGCGCTTACTTCCTCCCAATACGGGGGAATGCAGATCGTTACAGAATTCCTCAAAGGCCTTTTGCTTTCGGCTTTGAGTTTAAAAGACCGAACTTGACATGTAATTGTCATATTTTCTTATGTCAAACAGATATGCAGTGCATATACGTATGGAAGATTTAGTATTTGACGCTTAGGAAGTACGGTTTATTTTGTGGGCGTACGGACTCTCGTAAAATAACAATCATTTCGTAGCATGAAAGGCTTCAAACGTGTTAGTCATGTGTCTAGGTTTCATTTCTATTTTCAGTGATTCATGCCTGGTTACTTAAACTTTTTCCTCTTGACTTAAGTTGGTCCGGAAGTCTAGATGTTACGTATCTTCTCCGTCAATACATAGGGCCAAGATCACACACCTTGCAAATTACACCAGTGCCAAGTAAATAAATGTTGTCAGAATAAATATTGTTGCTTCACTGGCTTTTACGCTCAGATATTGAGGTAAGTACTAACTATTAAATAGAAAACCTAACATAGGTCAAAATTCTGCTCAGCTGAGCGTCTATGTGAAGTCCCGTTCAAAACGCTCATAGCACGAGATTCGAGTCTTAATAGCGGCCATACAAATAAAATATTGCAATTTATGTTGGTAGTTTCTGATAGACTGCTATATTAACTAACTGTAAATAAAAAATAAAAGAAAAAAAAGTTTTTTTTTTAGAAATGCGATTCCAAGCTTGCCGGTGTTTCAAAATTTTCGTTTTTAAGGCACATGCGGTGCATTATATACTTGTCGCAAAATATTGAAACTATACTCAAAAGAAAGAGCTTCATTGGAGGTTTACGGTGATATAAAGATTATACAAATATGTTGATTAGGTCACACAGCAGAGCTTGCTGAGCTTCGTCAAGTATCGTCGCAGAGAGGCGATTTAACAAATAAAAAACAATCATTAAGAATGTTATGACCTAGACGCTCAATTATCATGAAAAAACACATGTCTAGAGTGTTCCCAAAAAGTTATAACGATGTAGCGTAAAAAGTAGGGAAAAGGGATGGGATGAAATATGGCACTTCCGATATGCTGAAAAAACGTCAGTTTCCACCTTGGCTGCATCAACAGTTCATAACTTGAGAACAAAAATTCGAACGAAATTGCCGTTTGCGTCTTCTTTTACAATAGGAATTGCCCCAAAACATATTATTTTTTGTCAAAATTAAAAATTTGACCCTATATTCGTGCCTGAGTTCAGTTTAAATCACCCTATATATATATATATATATACAGGGTGTTTCACGAAACGTGGACAAAGTCGATATTGGGAAAACTACGCGTCGCACCAAAAGAGACTGTGTCGTTTTGGACCTGGAGCCAGGCCCCTATTTAGGAAAATTATTAAAGTCCGAGATAATTATATTAATAATTATTTTTGCGTAATTAACTTTTTTAATATTATGTTTAAAAGCATGGTTTCAATTAGAAAATTGCTCACCATCATCAAAAAACACTAAATCAACAAATTGCACAACGATAGAAGGCACGCGAAGCATTTGACGGCTTTCTGAAAAGCCGTACAAATTCGACAGGTTTTTAAGTTTCGGTTTGTTCTCGGAGCGCATCTCCGGCCCCGGCAGCACCGCGCCCCGTGGAGAGATAGTGCAACCAACCTCTGCTGCGCCGTCATCGCGCGACGCCGCAGAGGCTGGTTGCACTTCTCTCCACGGGGCGCGGTGCCGCCGGGGCCGATATGCGCTCCGAGAACAAACCGAAACTTAAAACCCATCGAATTTGTACGGTTTTCAGAAAGCCGTAAAATGTTTCGCGTGCCTTCTATCGTTCTGCAATTTGTTGATTTAGTGGTTTTTTATGACGCTGAGCAATTTTCTAATTGAAACTATGCACTTAAACACAATATTAAAAAAGTTAATTACGCAAAAATAATTAACAATTTAATTATCTCGGACTTTACTAATTTTCCAAATGAGCCCACTGGGGTTTAAAACGACACATGCCTCACGGTGCGACGCGTGGTTCACGCAATATCAGCTTATCCCACCTCTCGGTGAACGCCCCGGTATACATATATATATATATATGTGTGTGTGTGTGTGTGTGTGTGCGTGCGTGCGTGTGTGTGTGTGTGTGTGTGTGTGTGTGCGTGCGTGCTGTGTGTGTGTGTGTGTGTGTGTGTGTGCCTGCGTGCGTGCTGTGCGTGCGTGTGTGTGTGTGTGTGTGTGTGTGTGTGTGTGTGTGTGTGTGTGTGTGTGTGTGTGTGTGTGTGTGTGTGTGTGTGTGTGTGTGTGTGTGTGTGTGTGTGTGTGTGTGTGTGTGTGTGTGTGTGTGTGTGTGTGTGTGTGTGTGTGTGTGTGTGTGTGTGTGTGTGTGTGTGTGTGTGTGTGTGTGTGTGTGTGTGTGTGTGTGTGTGTGTGTGTGTGTGTGTGTGTGTGTGTGTGTGTGTGTGTGTGTGTGTGTGTGTGTGTGTGTGTGTGTGTGTGTGTGTGTGTGTGTGTGTGTGTGTGTGTGTGTGTGTGTGTGTGTGTGTGTGTGTGTGTGTGTGTGTGTGTGTGTGTGTGTGTGTGTGTGTGTGTGTGTGTGTGTGTGTGTGTGTGTGTGTGTGTGTGTGTGTGTGTGTGTGTGTGTGTGTGTGTGTGTGTGTGTGTGTGTGTGTGTGTGTGTGTGTGTGTGTGTGTGTGTGTGTGTGTGTGTGTGTGTGTGTGTGTGTGTGTGTGTGTGTGTGTGTGTGTGTGTGTTTTATGCTTCGTACATTGCGCGAAGTACACTATATCTGCAAGTGTACATATCAAAGTGAACATGGTGATACTTGTTTAATGAAGATGCTAATGGATAAGTGAGACATTTTTTTCCAGAGTTTACTCCAGTTGTAGGGACTAATCAGCTCCCTTTGTGTCTTGCAGAGGAACCACAGGCTTTTATTTGCAGTTTGGAGAGATTACGTAAATTACTTATATTTCTTGTGTTTCTAATTTATAGAGGGCACTCAAACGATATATGTATAGGTTGTGTGCCCTGACAACGCGAGAACGACGAGAGAAAGTTGAGCTTGGTGTTCCATAAGGGGCGTTATAGATGTGGCGAACATATTTCTTTCATAATAAATGAATACGCTGCAGGTTTGAAGAGGCAGTTGTCCCCCACGCTAGCTGACAATAGCACATACTTGATTTTTAGCTCTAAGAGGATGTTCTGCCTCATCAATCACTGAGCTCATTTCGCAGATCGCAGAAATTGGCTCTTCGAGTGTTTTGCGGGTAAGTAGACGCGCAGGTATTTCTTAGAGTGTAGCGAGTGACGAGGTTGATTTTTCTGGAAGACGGGCAAGTACCTGTAGGCGTGTGGCGGCATGATGGGCGGGGGGGGGGTGTTATCAGGTTGATTGTCTTATTGTTTCCGCCTATCTGATTGGTTTTATGTTTACTTGCTGTACCGTGCACAAGTAAATTTTTCAATTATAAGTCCGCGCCTTAGCTTTCTCCTCCTTCCACTGGCCCTCCTTCCTATTGCGCTGTTTTAATAACATTTCAACATGGGCCCCTCGAGTGGTGTCTAACATACTTTGAGTCAACAAGAAGAAATTTCTAAAACTTACCATTCCTGCAGTAAGTCCGCGGATAGCCTCATAAAAGACTTTTGGCTGGTGCCAGTTAAGATCGGACAAATCGAAATTGCCTCCTATAACAATACCATCAAATTTAATTGTTTCAGCCATCACTGTGAATTTTGATATTCCTCAGCCGAACTTGCAGGCGGCTGATAAAAGGAGCATATTGACAAAGTTAATGCAGTCTTAACTGGCACCATACCGCTTCTCACGAGCATGAACAACTTCAATTTTACTCGAAGGAATGCCCTGGTTTACGAAGATAAACACACCTCCGCCGTGACTATTTCTATCTTTCCCGTAGCACATAAAGTGATCAGGAAACACCTCGCGTATTGTATTACTGTTTCGACCTTTATGCGTTGCACTTTCTAAATTAAAATTTCACCAACCCCCACAAATTTGCAAAAAGTATGGCATCTTGACTAATATTAATTTTCCACTAAATGGAATTAAATCACAAGACTTGAAAAGGGCCGCAAATGTGACACGCTGCAATTTGGAACTAACCTATCAAGCTGTGCTGTACAGGTGGGTTCCCGCAAAGAATGCACAACCCCGCAGGGTTTTCCGCGTATCTAAATACATCTTGACAAGTTAGAAAGTCCCCGCATGACCAGTTGGTGAGAAGGGACGAGCCCAGACTTGAGCCGGCTAGATCTCGGTTTGCTAAGCCAGGCTCGATTTTTTGTTGAGAGATGTTTTCTAACGAAAATAGGGACAGATTTCACGAGAACACGGGCATCAATACAAATATTGATAAAGGAAACATTTTCGAGTAATCGCAACTTACGAATACTTATTTGAGGGTCTTGTTTAACACCGGTTGTTTCTTCGCCTAGTTCAACAGGCTTCCGGAATCGAACAGATACGTGCCTACAGATAACAGTGCGCCCAGTGTTCTAAGAGTTTTTTTTATATATCACCCATGTCAAAACACACAAAAAAGTGAAGCTATATATAACCAAATTTTAATATGTGTAACATTTTAAGTATAACTTCGGCAGTTCTCTATAAACACGGCATTGGTATAAATGGCCTGGATCTCGGCTAGCTCACAGGTCTGCTACCTCTTGGCGTGCTTCGTTGAGTGCAATCCTGTGACTTTCGCGATTGTTATTTTCTAAACCAGCGCTGTAAGCATACCAAGATGTATAACTTCATTTAGAGTGTTCCAGCATCAGCCAGGAGGTTCTTTGTCGTTTTGCTCCATTTGCATAGGGATAAAAAACAGGGATTTATAGCATTGTCCATCTTCGTGAGGTCATCTGCAACAGTGTTCCGGGTACACATATCAGGAAGCTGGCACGCAGCCAACTGGGCGACGCGGCCATGGCACGTGGCAGGATCATTGCGCCAACCCAACCTTCCACTCTACCTCCACGTATAAAGCCGATGCTGCCCACAGCGCAGCGGAGAGTGCACTTTTCCTCCTCAATACATATCCCGATAGCTTCAGAACGTCAACCACGCCTGTAGCGGGTGGGGAGCATCGAGTACAGATGTTAAAACTCGTAATCGCCGCGGCTCTTCTCAGTGGAGCGTCTCTGTCTCTGGGAGATGCCACCGGGCCCACGGGGACTCAGACGCCAACAACGGACCCGGAGACTCTACAGATGGAAGAAGGACTCGACAAGTTGTCCGAGGACTTAACGCGATTCACCAAGACGCATCTCTATCCCATCATTAGCGAGATTGTGTACGATCCTAGACTGTCTGCGCAGTGTGCGGGAAGCCTCCTGAAGATCGGAGCTGCGTTGAGGACAAAGGATATTTGGGTTCTTCAAAGTAAGTCACTCACTTTTATTATATAGTTTCATTTCAATTTAAAGACTCACTCGCATATATCCTTAACCGTCAAACTTAACTGAGTTGAGACTTAACTGCGGTTAAGTGTGTCCAACGGGCATCCTAAAGCGCAGTTCCGCTTAAGTACAATGGGAAGTTATCGTAAAATGTAGCTTATTTACGCGGACAACCTTCACAGGAGTTAGGTCTTATTTCAGTCACAACTTAACTGTGGCTAAGTGTGCCCGTATGACTAGGTACAAAATGTAGGCTACTTGGCTTTCCTGCAGAACACCTAGATTGCCAATCACAGGGAACAATAAAAGGAAACCAGTCAATTGCAACGCTCAGAATACGATAATAAAAAAAAAATGGGATGTTCGCCGTGAGAGTTATGACGTTTCACTAAACCATTGTCCATGCACACATTCCATTTTTTATAGACAATCATATCCTGAGCTACGTCATTCGCTTGCATCCGTCTATCATAATTCGCCGTAATTCGCTGGCTTTCTGTTCTGAAGAAAAGTGAACTAGCATACTTATTTAAGTGTGTAGTGCGTTGTGTTTTTGCAAATTTACTAACCCCTCTCCTGCCTGTGCAGTACCCAGAATTCACTTTAAAAACCAGTCCCGCGCCTCCTTTTAATCATTCCAACCAATAAAAAAGGCGACTTGTACGGTGTTCCGATAGCCATGAGGTCTCCATAGCAAAAGAGGAAGACGACGTTTTGCCACTGTGAACGCATGCTGCTGTGTTTCTGGGAGCGCTGGTGTTTCTCTCAAACAGCAGATAGTGCGGGAAGAGACGGCCCCCAGGAACCGGTGGCAATCAGTTAATCGAACGACGTTTCATCGACAGATCGTTTCGTCGACATGCGACGTGTCATCGACAGTTCAGTTCAGAATGCCAGTTATTGGCAGGTTTCTTGCATCAAAGGCTTTTCGCGTTCGTTTCATTGATACACCTTGCGACGTTTCGTCCAACACAACCCTGCTGTTTTCGCAATGTTACATTTTGCGTCTCGGCTGATTCGCTTATGGCCGATTCACACGACGGACTGATCCGCGGACGGATTGATCACGTGACGACATGTCCGCGGATCGTCCGTCTCCCAAGCGCATCCACACGAGGGACACGACGAGCAGACGACAGTGAGGACGGACCGAACCTGTTCGCCACCCCACAGTGCCGCGAAACTCCAACATCGCACTGTGGCACCGTTGTCCAAGAGAGAAATCGACGTTTGCTACCGCGATAATAAATCGTACGCCGCTGTTACGTACAGATCGAGACAAAACACCGTGACAGGCTTCTCGCGAAGCGCCACAAGCTTTACTGACCCAAAGCATGAGAGCGACACAGGCATGGTCCTGCTCGAGAAGGGTTCCGCGTAGAAGCGACGAAGTTCTGGGCTCGCGGAGGGGCGTTCGAAGATGCCTTCACGCACTCCGCGCTCGTGAACAACACTCAAGTACACCACAGCCACAAGAGAGGTCTTGCTCGGTGAAATGCTGATTGGACGTGCAAGAATTATCGCGGCGTGCTAGACGAGTTTTGACGGGAGCTTCTTGACGCGGACCCGGAGAAGTACAGGAACCTGCGTCGCGTCAGCCAGACAAGTTTCTGCAGTTTCTTTCACACGTGAAACCAAGAAACGCGCGACAAAATGAACCAGCGAACGCACAACACACAACGATGCGCCATTTTTGTTTTCATCGCCCAGAAACAAAACAAAAAAGAGAAAACAATGTACCGTTGCCAGACTAAACGCTTTTCAAGTCGATCTCCCGCTAAAAGTCCGCGAGTGAAAAAGGCGCTCGACTTTATCAGTCCGCACGTCCGCGGACGAGGCGCGGATCGCAGGAATCGGTGACGTGACGGTCACGTGGTACACGGTCCGCGGACGAAAATCGCGATTCGGTCCGTCGTGTGAATCGGCTATTAAGGACAAATATTAGGGGTGAGCCTAAGGCTTAGGTAAACACACCTAAGTGAACCACGCGCTAGCTTTTAGCGGCTTCCAGATTTCCTTACTCACTTAGTAAAACAATACGTTGTCGACGAAACATCGCGGCACCATGTGGCCACAAAGCACCGCAGTGTCGACGAAGCGTGTGTTCATAAAATGCGTGCCTACGAAAACTTGACCAACAAACGAGCTTCCACGAAACGTGTTCCGACAAAACGATAGAGGCACCCGAGAACACACCGGCCCGGGATGCAGAGCCGAGTCTTTAGGAAACAAGCCTGTCCTGGACTTTGCTGAAGGTCTCAAAACCAACAGGATCGTCTTCGGCAACTACCAGTCGAGCTGCAGGATCGCCAGGCCTCAAAGAAGAGACACCGGCGCGCGCATATTTGTGTGTGTCGGCGTTGTGTTCTGGTGCGAGTAGTAAGGACATCACCCCTTGCGTTAGACGTTAAGCGGGGCGAGAGTGGCTACCGACTGCATCCTCTACGTCGAAAGAACAGATGGCGATTGTGTCAGATGTGGTCGCGCCACGAACACCACTTGAGCACTTTAACTCTAGGAAGGCGCCTCTCTCTTAGGGGGCCTTCGTGCCATCGGGAATGGTTCCGAATCGTTTTGTCGAAACAGATTCCGTGGAAACACGTTTCGCGAATACCTTTTCAACGATAGACATTTCATGACAACACCTATCGTCGACAATTGGACGTTTTGGGGAAACATGTTTCGAGTGCACATGCTACTGCGAAGTCTTGTAGACATTTCTTTTTCCTTCCTTGCACCAGGTGGTTTGGATTAGTGACTTCATTTCATTCCCTGGAGGTAAACAAAAATTATAATGGAGCCACTTGGGTGGCTTCACTATAGTTTTTACCTAGACCAAAAAACAAATTCTCGAGTTCTATAATGTTAAGCTTCCATACGAACCGCGTGACGCGAGGTCACTCCTCGTTTCGCTCCACTCCGGTCGTGGAAAACTGATCATCACCTCTGGCCCGAGCTTACACCAAGCCTCGTCGAAACAGCCAAAGGTTCGACAAGCTAGGCTATCATCTAGATTAAAATAAATTACAGGGCTAGTTGGTTAAACGTCATATCTACCAGGGGGGGGGGGGGCAGACGGACGTATTGAAAGAGCCATAAAAGGGAACCACTTTAAGACAACAGCCGCAATAAAAAAATGCTGAACTGTTCTTTGTTTTTTAGTTGTTGGTTACGGCGAATTCCACTCATGAAGCGATTCCTCAGTAAGCTCCTTCATTGTGTGCGTAAGAGGACGGGAACACGCAAGGGACGAGACAAGCGCTTCTTAGTACCGCTTCTCCTGTCCCTATCATGCTCTTGTCCTCCTGCGCTATTGTATATATGATATCTTCTGGATGCCGGTGGCCGAGGCAATGTGGGCGGAAAGCCGCTTTCGACGAAACGGGTGTGTCGATGCAAAACAAATGGGAGAGCCTTTCACTGAAACAAACCGTCAATGTACCGTCGCAGTGTAGACAAAACGATCTATCGATAAAAACGTCTTTCCAGGGACCAGCAGACGATTGCCGCGTTACGGAAGATAAGTAATGATTCAATACCCGGCGGGGGTTTCTACCTTTGATCCTTTATTACCCTCTCCACAGCTGATGGTTTTGAAAGATCTTAAACGTGAACGAGAAAAAGCAACGCATGTTGCGTAATATGAAAGCCTTCATAAAACTCTGTGGTTATACGCCACTTGTTTACTGCTTGGGTTGTTTTTCTGGCATACATATGAGTGTAAACAGGCTCTGGTAATGTGCTTGTTTTTCTTTTTCCCATGCTGTTATTCTCTCCGACTAATTTTTTTTCTTTCCCCTTCCTGGATGCATTTTTGGTTTCACCTTTGGCGGAGTGTGAGTTGTGTAACTCGAACGGACTGGACTGCATAATTGTTGTTTATTTGTTTGTGTGTTGCAACGAAAACATTTTTTATGGTACCTTTATAATGCTAGCATTAAAACCAAGTCCTACGACCCATTCTAAGAAAATGCAATAGGATCTGTATATAAAGAAATAAATATTATCTGGTTCGTGGGATTATAATATAAGTGCTGTTTCTTTTTCTTCCTTTTTTTCTTTTGAAGTTAAGATGAGCTGTGCAAAAAGCAAGAGTGATTCAAAATATTTTATGTATGCAGAATGTATAGTATACAAATACTGGCTGCTTCATCACGTAATCACAACGCAGATTAAAACTATGATTCTGACGTGTCCCAAGCTTTTCGATAATGAACTCCCCAAAAAAGCTTGCCGTTCTCAATAATTTCATCAGCAGTTAAAAAGAGTGCTAGCGGCCACAAACAATATTTCCTGAGCACCTTCATCACGGGCGGTTATCCGTCCTTCCTGAAGCTTCGTGGAGTTTTCTCCATACACTGTCACGTCTGTTGCGGATGACAGCCTTGTTGGCGCATGATAGAATGCCCGAGAACCACGCCGGCAGCCCACTTTGGTGAGGGTATTCAAAATCGTTTTTATGACTTCATAATATTTGCTTTAATAGCGGTATGTAGATGTAGGCAGACTGTATTTTGAGAGAATATAAACATTTTTATCCCTTTTTAACCCATTTTATTGGAACGACAAGCGAAATTTATCATGGCGTCCCTTTGGTTTAATGAGAAGACTTCAGATCAATAGACCCTTTTCGTTTTCAGTCTGGGAACTTTGTTCACAATCATCATCTCAGTTTATGGCAGAGTTGTAAAACGCATGGCTGTTTTTCTCGAGGCTGATGAAGGGAGAAGTTGAGGAAGGTCTTGTCCAGAGCTGCGCGTGGGCAGAAACCAGGTGCGCATCGAATGATACATCTACGGATGCGCGGCGTCGACAGTAGCGCCACAGCATCTGCCTGTCGTAAGAGCTGCGTGACAGCTTAAGAGCTCAGAGGAAGCTCCTCCTACTTCGCCTCCTCTCCAGCGTTTGCTCTGCTACAGTGGAATGAGATGGGAGGAGCCTCCCTGAGCTTTAACCTGCCACCGACATATGATGACTCATCTTTTGAGACGTAAATAGAACACGACACGCGAATTAGACACACCGCCTGAGTAAGCGTTCCTTTCGGACTGGGAACCTATCCAACTTTTGGCATAATTTTGACTCTAAAGTCTTATGATGGCGGAAATTCATTCGAGGCGCTGGTGGTTCGCGGCTTTGTACTACACAGCTTTTTATGTTCACACTATCGAAACTGAAACAAGTTAAGAAGACTCTTAAAATCGTTTGTGCGTCTACTTGCACGCAAACACTCGGAGAGCCAATCACAGCAACTAACGGAGGCAGCTCAGCGAATGACAATGCCGAAACATATGTTTAGACCAAAAAAACGCAGTCTGAGTTGTGACATTAGGCAATTCAAAACGTCACGCTTGCATTGCTTAATGTCACAACTCAGACTGCGTTTTTTGGTCTGAACATATGTTTCGGCATCGTCATTCGCTGAGCTGCCACCGTAAGTTACTGTGATTGGCTCTCCGAGTGTTGTGCGGAAAGCTGACGCACGGTTTTTTTTAGAGTAAACAAAAAGGTACGAATCAATCGAAGCACAAATTCTCATCTTCCAATGAACAAGCAAAAGTGGTGGTGCCCGATAAAATACAGTTTCACGGCCGCCATTAGTACTTCGTGAACATCGACACCACTTTTTGGAAACCAGGCGGCACTGAATATTAAGAAGGCTCTACTACGACGCTTCGGTTTCTGAACAGCAGTAGATAGCAAAGCGGCAGCAGTTCACCAACTACGTCATCGACTGGCGTGGGAACTTCGAATTCGGAATCTTTTTAATATTATGTTTTGTTCCAAATGCGCATTTGTTTTATCTTATATTTTTGAGGGTAGCCTACACCAGATGACTTCAGTCAAGAGGTGTGGCGGACCCCAATCATTTTAATAAACGTTTTCTGATCTGATCTGAGGGTAGCCTTATTTCCGTTCGTCTGGGGCAATAAAAGAGTACAAATTATCAGTTATCAGCGACCCCTAGGTTGAAAGGGGTTTTCGTGGACGAGAGATTGTACGGTGGGCACGCCTCAAAGCGAGGAGCGTGGGATAGGGTTTTGTTTATTTATTCAGTTTACTACATCGCCCTTACCAGGGCATCATTGTAGAGAGGAATACAATAAAAAATACATGTATAAAATATAAAATTATACATCTAAATAGGTGTGGGATTCGGAAAAGTTCCAATGACATCAGGAATAAAAATAATGACATATAAGAAAATTTGTAACAAAATAAAAACAGAAAATCGGCAAACACACCAGCAATCAAAATCACAAATTAACACGTAGCCAGACAAGAAGCTCTGCAGAACCTGAACAAAAATGCGAAACTGGAGAGGAGAGAGTTAATCTGGTAGGTTATTCCAGTAATTTACAATTCTCTGGAAAAAAAAGCCTATTTAAGTATATTGATTCTACTCCTGTACTCGCGGACTTTTAATGATAATCGAACACGGGGCGACACACAAGTTAGATATTTTATGCATTGTTTCTTATGAATGCCACCTCCGCCATTGAATATGTAGTAAAACAAGGTCAATCTCAGATACTTCTTCCTGTCAGCAAGCAATCGCCACCCTAACTACTTACAAGGAGTAGATGAGCTTTTATAGACACCATAGTTACCCGACAAAAACCGCGCTGCTCATTTTTGTATGCGCTCTAGCTTATCCATACTTGACCTGGTGTGAAGGTCCCACGCGTTGCAAGCATATTCTAAAATCAAACGTACGTTTGTCGTAAACAACTTTTATCTAAGTTTTACGGCTACTCGCCTAAAGTTTCGTTTAAGAAAGTTTAATCTGCGGTTAGCCTCTGAGAGTATATAATTTACACGTTCCAACATAACTTGCTGAAAAACGAAACCCCTAAATATTTATATTCTGTTAAAACAGACCAAACTTGTACTACCTAGGAAATATTTTCTGTTCAGAGGTCACATTTGTTTTTCAGAAAACCTTACGAGATTCCACATGTTGAAGTTGAGAGACATTTGCTATGTTCGACACCAAACAAAAGACGAATCAAGGTCATTTTGTAAAAGCTCTTAATCCGCTTCACATCAGACATCACGGTAAACACAGTCATCAACTGCATATATCCTTCCATGACTAGAAACATTCGTAGCGATATCATTTGTCACGATATAAAAAAGCTGGAAAGCCGCGGTCACACTCTGCTCATATATCATTCAAGGAACACGGCGTTCGCTGCTGTATAATATATTAACAGTGGGAGGGCGGCTTTAGGGGACATACACATGCGCGAAGAAACGACTGACACGCCATACAACGCGCCGGAAAGCGTTGGATGAACTGTGCACATGTTCCTCCACGTCGTACAACCTAGAGTCACCGTATATTCAATGCGCTCGAAAAGGGGTCTCCAAACTTTTTGCCTAGATGGCTGGATCGAAGATCTGGCACTCTCTAGAGGACTGGAAAATAAAAAGGTAAGTAGAAATAAAAAAAACAAAAAAACATTGGGATTGCGGTTAATAAAGAAGACTTGACTCAAGTTAGGAGAACTACGAGATATTTATTGACAATGAATAGTAACAAATGTCTCATTTTGTCTTTAACCCGGAAGCAAAAAGAGGCAACCAATGGAAGAAAATGAGACACCATGTCAAAAAAAAAAAAAAGAAACACAGTTCTTGCACTTGGAACAATTTAAAGTATACTCGGGGGGACACAAAACACAAGACGGGCCCTGAGTCGGATACCCAGCATTTCGGAGCTCCCAACCAGCACACCCGATGCGGGAGCGGCGCCCCAAAAAGCACTTTCGCAAATGTTTCTAACCACTCAGTATGGCCGCGGAACCTGACGCTCACTAGATGGCGCTACAGTATTCAAAATGGCACTGCCCACGATAAAACGGTCTATATTAACCACACATTTCAGAAAGGTTCATTTTAAAAAAATTTCGGGAAAGGGGATATCTCCTTCCTTCACTACCATCAACCCCCTCCTCCCACACACATACCCTCTCTCTGAACATTTTCCAGGGCATTTCCTGACACTATTTTTGATTTTGTGTGTGTGGCAGGGGCGGACTTAGGGGGTCGCATGTCCTGACCCCCTCTTGATTTCTGCATGTGTAAAACTTAGGGCGTGAAACGAGGGAGAGAGGGAGGGGTTCCTAAACATATGGTACGCAGACCAACACCTCACCCCCCCTCAGGAAATTCCTGCATCCGCCCCTGTGTGTGTGTGTACCTGTGTGTACGCATGCATGTGCGTGCGTGTACGTATGTGTGTTGTGTGTATCTGTGTGTGTTTGTGTGCATGTGTGTGTTGGTCATACCCCTTTTTATTTCCCTTCCCTCGGTTTTTCTCGTCATCCCCCGTTGCCCCCTCATCTCTCAAGCACTACCGACATCACTACAGACAATGCCTCCGGTTGACCCCGGTACACTCTTAATCTGGGGCCACCTAGGGAGCCACCTATACCCGTGACAAATGAGATCCAACTTGTCACGGCAAATTTTGGGGCTCCCTAAAATTGCCAACCCGTTTCCGTCCCTTTTAGGCGGCTCCAAAATTTGCCGTGACAAGTTGGATCTTGCCGGCCCGTTTTTAGCTGGCCCGTTTTCTAGCTGGCCCATCTTCTAGGTGGCCCGTTTTCTGCTGGCTATAAAAATGTCCCATCGTCCACTCCCCCGCAGAGTATCTCGGAGGGTCCAGGACTATGATCCACGAAAGCCAGGGATTGAGAAGTACAGGAAATTTTTACCGTAAAAATAAAGCTGCGACGTGGCACTGAGCCTGACGTCTTGTGAGACGTCATGCACATAGTCACGTCGCAACTTTATTTTTCAGTAGCAAAATATATTGGAAAAGCATTGCCAACCTCAATTTGTCTACTTTAGATATTGAGTTCCCGAGTGCTCTAGGGAAAGTAAATATACAGGAATTGTTCAAGGGCAAGGCCGATGGTTTCTAAACATTTAAAAGAAAGAGTGAATCCGCAGGTAAGCAATTCATTTATTTGTTTAAATTAGATGCACAGCTGAAGACACAAGTGGTGCTGTGTTGTAATAAATACCACATTCAAACAATAAAATATAAAAGTATATGAGAACGTGTGTCACTTGCTGAAACATTGGTGGAAGCATGGTCGTTGCTTTTCTTTGACACACTTGGCAACGGCCGCAGTTGAAGGTGCGCTATCCGAGCTAAGTGTGTTGCAGTCAGCCGGAGCTTCGTTCCACAGGACGCGTGTCCACGGCACGTCCGAAGGCCAGTTGCCTCTGTCGTCAAGACATGATGCTGCTGAGATTAAGAATTTTCAGCATTTTATTATAAAGAATAAGGAGAGATACATGTCTTGTATCTTAATTACGTTCTGAAAATTATCAAACAGCTGTTCTTTTTTTAGAAAGTAGCTTGCTGGACGTTAGGGTCTATTTAGATGCTGAGTCATCGGCCACAAACATGGCCGCTAACATAACGTTTATTCATATGATCTACGGATAACAAAATGAAATTCGCCAATTAGATAACCGCATTTGCTTTCAGCGGCCATGCTTGGTTGTAGTTATTCGACATTAAAAAGCGGTCTTACGTCATGTGGATAGACCCTATAGCTTTGTTGGCAGTTTGAAGAGTGGGAACAAAACAGTAAATTTTGACGCCACCAGGCAGGGGAGCTGAGGCTGTCCACTTGCCAGGATCTGCAGGCCCATGGCTATACCATGCAGGCTGCGTCGTGAAACGCCGGCTAAATCGCTGCTCAAAAACTACACGTTTCACATAAAAAGCTAATTTTGTTTATATAAAAATTCATAGAGTTTGACGTTCAAATAATTATGGTGTCAAAAATTTTGAATAATTAACCTTCTGTAATTACTAAATTTAAACGTATGGTCAGGTCAGGGTAAAGGCCTTGCTAAACTGCGTCAAATATTGTAAAACAGATCGCTTAACTGTTTTTTTCAAAAATATTGTTTAATACAATACATCTCTTAAATTCAGTTAGCCTAATAAAAGCTTATAAACTCATTCACACAAAAATAACGTTTCGGCCGACGTCGACGGTCGCGTGAGCAAACGAGGGTACACGCTAAGGGCAAACTTAGTGTATTCTAGATGTTACATTCATCATCAATTTTAGTATAAATGTTCCTTGTGTAGCCCGTCCTCCTTAGCTCAACGCGATCGTCGACGCCGGCCGAGACGCGCGACTATGTACCTCGGACGGCAAGCTGATGCAGTGCGCCGTATACGCCATGCTCTATCGGCGGGCACTTCGGCAAGAGAAAAGTACCCCCTATAAACTATTTACACCTTGTCGCTTTAAAATGCTGGTGGCCACCGTCGACGCATAGCCGGCTACCTTTCTTTGCCTCACCTTACCACAGGCAAACCGTAAAGGCTGCGACTGTGACCCGACAACTTTCAAAATTGTCACCCACCACGAGTGCTTGTGCACAGCCGAGCCGGCGTCAAACGCGAAGAGTCCGGGCTTGTAGCCGTTATGGTAATTCCATGCTAAGGTGAAACAGAAGTAAACCCGTTTTCCGCTTTCCACCGGCGACGCCAGCCGGTATCCGAATAATATGAAAAGAGGCGATTCCAAACGTGCTTCTTAGAATACAAAAATATTGTGTATAAATACCTGTATCGTCCAGGACAGTGTCCCACTTGTACTCTATTGGCGAGAACAAAATTTCCTAGTAAAGAACTCTTTCAGCAATTGACCTTAATCCGTTATTAGCCAGTGAGCTACATAATTACCCAGTCGGTTATGCTGAAGAGGACTGTGCCCGCAGTAACGGCACCAGCCAAGTTGGCTCAGTAGTGGTGGTCGTGCTGGTCGTGCCGCCAGATCAGCGGGCCGTGTGAACCCATCGCATTCACATGTTTCCTCATGGTTACACCGCCCGCGTTGAATTCCTTTGCTATTCTTCGACGTGAGCATTCTGAGGAACTAACTCACTGTCCCGCGGCTTCGGCGCATTCTCTAACATAGGCGTACATCACCATGATAAGAAAACAAATGTCACCTCGCAGATGCTTCCGAGTCAGATTCGTACTTCGTACGTTCGAAATTCATCGTCCGTGCACACCGAGAAGACAAATGACCGTTATGCGCATGCGTGCCCGCTGGCTGCGCCCGTGGGGAACGCTGGGCGGCCTCAACTGCCGCCATATAGCGGCGAGCAGAGAGTTGTTTTTCGCTATTATGCGCATAGCCGGCCCGTTTTTGCCGGCCCTGCTCAAACGGGCCGACAAAAATTACAGGGCCGCCTACGGAGTCACCTATATAGCCATTCGCACCATCAAAGAGGGAAGAGGCCAACTGCAGCCGTGACGTTGTACATGGCTATTTTGACGGGACAAGATCAGTTCGCGGCTAAGTCCTGAAAACTTTGAACGTCACGGCTATGGCCGTGACGTTTGACGGCCCCAGATTAAGAGTGTAGTGTTGTTGACAGTGGCGGAAGATGAGCTCTAAAGCCGCGTTCACCGCGCACAGCTACACAATATCACAAAGTTCAATCTTCATCTCGATTCCGAAGCGAAGCCTCAAAACACTCGTTCCCGAAGATTTAAAACGTCCCTTTGTCGTCACCAATAACCTCCATAAACGGCGACCTTGTGACGGGCAAGTTCAAAGTATTCACAGCCCGCCTATTGATCACCTAGACAGCATCAGAGGTCGGCATTTTAGGTTGCCCTTTCTCATTCTCAAATTCACAGCCATACTCACCTAAACCACTCACTCACCCTCACCCTCACAGCTACACTTACCTTCAGCCCCTCACTCACCATCATCCTTGCAGTCGTACTCAACTTCAGCCCTTCCTCACCCTCCCTGAACCTCACGGCCCTCATTCCCCTCACGCACTCATGGCCCTCACGCCTCTTACGCACTCACGGCCCTCATGCACTCATACCCTCACGCACTCATGGCCCTCACGCCCCTCACGCACTCACGGCCCTCATGCACTCATACCCCTCACGCACTCAGGGCCCTCACGCCATTCAGGCCCGCTTCAGATAGGTCAATTTCGCCCAGCACCTTGACGTCGCAACACCAGCAACACGGGCCGGGCCGCCCGCTGCAATTTGCCATCATCATCGTGAAATTTTATTTTTCTTGCACTATTTAGACGCACAGTTACGTGCTATAAACGTGTTTTTATTCATTTGAATCTTGTTCGAAATACTTATGCATCTTTCTGAAACAGTTTATTTCCAAAAACGATTAATTTCAAACCGGAATCAAATCTTTTGTTGTCGTCATCACCGGCACGAGGTATCACGTGAAAATATTGCGTCCCTGAATGGCTACAGCCGCCTCAAACGTCTTCGAATTGCTCCGAGTTGCTCGCTTGTTTCGAGCCGGACCCGATCTCAGCAATTCGTGTCGATCTAGGAAAGCTAGGGAACAATGCGCCAGCCAAACCGAAATGGCTGAGAAAGTTGCTCCGTCTGAAGTGGGCCTCACGCACTCACCGCTCAAACGGCGCTCACGCCCCTCATGCACTCATGGCCGTCACATCCCTCACGCCCCTCACCGCCCTCACGCTCCTCACGCACCCAGTGGCCCTCACACCTCCCTCACGCACTCATCGCCCTCACGCACTCATGGTCCTCGCGCACTCATGGTCCTCACAGCCCTCACGGCCCCACTCACCCTCACACTCATGAATATTCCTGGTTCAGAAACTCACTCACCCTCACCTTACCTGTGAAGCTGAGGGTTAGAGTAGAGTGAGTGAGGTTTGCCGAAGTATGGACAGCATTGATTCTATACTTCGTTTCAGGTTGGGTCCAGACGCAGGCGATGTTACAAGCGCGAGCTCCGGGCTTTCAGCGTCCCTGCCAAGCACGCGCGCTCGTGCAATGCAAGCACTGTTCAGGGCCACACGCTCGCGCTCGTAGCATCGGCTGCGTCTGGACCCAAGCTGAAACGAAGTATAACACAGTGTAGGGATGTTGGGACACGCGAGCGCGACGTCATCTGCAGCCGTTCAATCATGTGGCCCCACTGCGTTACTGACGCGTGCTCCGATGAAGCTCGCTACGACTTTGTTTCACAATGTCGCTAAAATTTGAGCACCGAGAGAGTTTGGAAGATTGGCATCTCGTCACGCTTGACGCCATCGTCGCGAGAGTCACATTAGCACGCTCTGCGAACTTCGGCCCCAACCTTGTATTTGACGAGCTTAGCGACCCTGTGTAAAATGCACGCTTAACATTTTTTGCAAGTACCGAGAACCACTGTTGGCGAACACGAGAGACACGTACCACAAGACCACGAGCGAGAGTCGGACCGCAACTCCATCTCAGGGGCCGCCCCATAGCAGCCCCATAGCCGCTCATTTTATTGCCGTGCCGCCATTTGCTTTCAAGTGTCGCACGAGGCACAGACTCCTGCATTGGCGTATTTCATAACTGGATGCTGACTTGCAAGACAAACACATCAAGGAACTTTACTGAGGCCCTGTCACTCTTCGGTGTGACCAAGGGACTCGCGAGCGCGAGGTTACATGGCATGTTCTTACCGCTGGATTGGCTGCACAGTTCGTGGCATCGGCTGCAGTCACTCTGAAATTGAAAGGTAAAGCTCGACGAGTTGCGGCGAGACACAGCACCTTGCCATGGCATTACTACGTCATAGATGCGTCGCCTCTCATTGGTCCTTTTTTGTGTGTGGTACAGTAGACAGAAATCTTACACAGACGATTCTCCGGTAAAACGGCAAAACTGATATCGGCAGTTGCCGTCCGTGTAAGCTTGAGAAAATAGAAACAACAAATGCTCTGGTTTGGGACATTTTGTACTGGTGTCGCCATCTGGTTGAATCGATTGAAAATAAACCTAGCGAAGACAATCCTGTCAAGAATATTTGCATAAAGACGCAACTACTAAGACATATAGTCTTCCCGTCAGGGTCTTAAAATAAAATAGGAGGCGTATGTAGTACGTACCATCATTAGTTTTGTCGCATTTGTTTTCTAACTAATTCTAATATCAAAATTGCTTCCAAATGCGCTCAAAACAGTCGAAAATAGTCATATTTCTAGAGTTTAATCAAAATCTCCAGCCCTCTGGGGGAAAATCAAAGGCTCGTGCGACTTTGATTACATCTTCATGGCGAACCTAAACAAAATTAATACTGAGATGAGTAGTATAAACAAATGCAAGCATGGCGCCCCGACTGGTGCCCCATGCGTGCAAGCACGTGCAGCGTGCGCGGGAACGTAGCTTTGGCAAGCTTGAAACCGCAGGGATTTCCCGCACGAGCACAGACATGGCGGTGGCCAGTCGCCTTGCTTGCAATCGCCTGTAGACGCTTTGCACGCGCACCAGATTGCAGCCGCCATTGCTGACCTTCTCTTGTCTTACCCAGACGCCGAGTGAGTGATGAGGGCGTTGTCCAGCTTCCACAAAGGCCACTGCTGGGGAGAAGGGCGCAGTAGAAACTAAGATAGGAATAACCTGCCCTGCTGTAATCACGATGAGGTGAAGTAAAAGTTAAACGAGGAAACGTAAATCAAAGGTCGGTAATGGCGACGCCCGTGCAAAGCTGCTGAAAAGCGTCTATAGAGATGATACCAAATAAAACAACTAATACTATATCCAGGTCACGTACGTGGAACGCGCCAGCCACGCGACCTTGTCATGCCCGTCACGTTTGTCGACGAACCGGCGCGTGACCTTGTCATGTTGGTCACGTAGGTTTCGGTGCGGTCTCACATCGTGACGTCATAGCTCCCCAGCTCTGGTTCCTGGTGCTCACAATGGTCATATTTCAAGACCACATGACTGTGGCTCTACCCGGCACGGCACGGGTAGAGCCATAGTCTTGTGCTCTTGAAATATGACCATTAAAGCTTACGTGGGCAGCACACTAGGGTGCGGGTCCCAAATTTCGGGTGTGGGCCCTATGATGTTGCCTCGCTGTGATGTCACG
>JAZHYW010051187.1:0-25561 GCA_037355805.1 Ixodes ricinus
ACTCCAGTGGTCTCTTGAACCGCCGTGTTGTAGGCAAACGTGACGTTAGGTAACACCTCGTCCCACGTCTTGTGCTCCACGTCGACGTACATGGAGATCATGTCGGCGATGGTCTTGTTTAGCCGTTCCGTCAGCCCGCTCGTCTGCGGATGGCACGCCGTCATTTGACAATGGCTGATGTGGCTGAGGCGGAGGATCTCTTCAGTTGGCTGTTGTGTAATCAGTACTTCGGGGGCGCCCTGCCTGAGAGAATGGATTGAACGAACAACTGGGCGACTTTCACACCGGTTCCCGATGGAAGGGCTTTGGTCTTGGCATACCGTGGGAGGTAATCGGTCGCGACGATTATCCACCGGTTTTCTTGTACCGATGGTGGGAAAGGTCCAAGCAAGCCCTTCCGATCTGCTGGAACGGCGCAGTCGGGGGAGTGATCGGCTGCAGGAATACTCCCGGCTTTGTCGGCGGTTTCTTGCGTTGTTGGCATTCATGGCACGATCTCGTGTAATTGTGGGCAGTCTTTGGGAGCTTGGGCCACTAGTACTTTTCACAAATTCTGGCCAGTGTCCTGCTGTAGCCGAAGTGAACAACAATGGGGTCATCATAGCACGCTTGAAATACCTCTTTACGGAGATTTTGAGAATCATCAGAAGCAGTGCTGAATTGCTGCCCCCGAAGGTCTTTTTGTAAAGCACACCCTGCCGAATGACGAAGGTTTGTATAATACGGGCCAGTACACTAAGGAGTGCGTTGCCATGACCTTCCATGTACTCAACCACTGCCTGGAGTCTCGGGTCGTTCCGCTGAAGTGCTACCATATCCTGGGCATTGAGTGCGCTGATAAATACATCGTCGTCATCGTCGTTGGTAGACGTAGAATTTGACTCGACGGGTGCCCGCAACAGACAATCGGCGTTGATCTGCTGGCGGCCGGACTTGTGTAGGATGGTCATGTCGAGCTCTCGCAGTCGGAGACTTCAGCGAGCTAAACGTCCCAAGGGGTCCTTTACGTCTGCGAGCCAACAGAGCGAGTGGTGGTCTGTGACCACGCGGTAGGGACTATCTGTATGGAAATCCGTTTCATACAGATAGAGTTGGAACTTTGTAATCGCCCAACGACCTCAAGACACTGTTTTTCCTTCGTTGAGCAGTTGCTCTCCGCCTAAGACAGCGTCCAACTTGCGTATGCGATGACTCACTCAGTGTCCATCCTGTCGTTGGAGCAGTACGGCGTCAAGTCCGGTATTACTGGCGTCGGTGTACAGTAGGGGTTTGGAGGCGTCGTTTCAGTTCGGCGAATGCCCGCTGTTGCTCTTCCGTCCACTCGAAGTTTACGGCATTCTTCGTGAGGTGCGTCAGTGGTGCAGAAAGATGGGCGAAATCTTAGACAAAGCGCCGACACTGGGCACAAAGGCCCAAGAATCTTCTTACAACCTTCGTGTCCGACGGCGGTGAAAATGCGGCTACGGCGCGCGTCTTCTCACGGTCTGGACGTACGCCTTCGTTGCTCTCCACGTGACCCAGGAACTTCAGTTCGTCAAAGGCGAACCGACATTTCGTCGGCTTCACGATGAGTCCAGCTGTCTTGATGGCCTAAAACACGGCTCGAGGATGTTTGAAGTGATCGTCAAAATCGTGCGAAAAAGCTACGACGTCTTCGAGGTATTCGAGGCAACTGCCATTTCAGACCTGCCAGCACGGTGTTCCCGCCGACACACTGGAAGGTTGCTGATGCTCTACATAGTACGAAAAGCATCACCTTAAACTTGCACAGTCAGTCCAGTGTGAGGGAGGCAGTCTTCTAGCGGTCCCGTTCGTCGACTTCGATCTGTTAAGAGCAACTCTTCAAGTTCATTGACGAAAAATACCGGGAGTGGCTCAGCTGGTCCAATGTGTCGTCGATACGCGGAAGTGGGTGCACGAATTTGTTCGTCACAGCGTTCGGTTGTCGGTAGTCCACGTTGAACCGCAGAGTTCCATCCTTCTTCCTAATGAGAACAACTGGAGAGGCCCAAGGACCGCTTGAAGGCTGGATGATGTCATCGTGGAGCATTTCTGGCACATGCTCTTGAATGAACTCTCTTTCCTTCAAGGAAACTCGGTACCACGACTGGTGAACTGGAAGCGCGTTGTCGTTTGTAACAATGCGGTGCTTCGCTATCGTCGTTTGCCGTACACTTGACGTCGTGGCGAAGCACTCGCTGAACCCGCCGAGAAGTTCAAGCAGCCGTCTTCGTTTTATAGCTGGCAGATTCGGATTGATGTCAAGTTCCAAAAGCGGAATTCTTTCCTGCTGCGATGAAGACGAAACCTCCGAGCAGGGCTGTGATTGCGGCTGAAGCATGTTTCATATGCAGCGACTGTCGCGAAAAATCGGTGCGACAGTCGATGCAGCGAGTGGGACCGCAGTGTTTGGTTTCACATGCTCCAACAACCGCGCGATTTTTGTCGCCGCGGCCGGCTCTTCGGACATGGACGCGATGCGTTTGACTTTGCCTAAAATAAAACAAAAACGTCTTAATAAACACAAATGTTTTACGAATACAATATGTAACTAGAAATTTTTAATAATTAAAGCATTAAACCTAGAGTTTTAAGGTTTTAAGGTGTCCAAATTTATTTTCGAATACACAACTATCGCGGATGAAAGCTGGCTAATGAACGGCTGGTTGATGAGAAAGCGATCGCACCGACCCTCCGACAAAATACCAACTTGGTGGAAATCAGTCGCCGAGCTGATGCGACAGTACGACTGCGATTTTGATCGCACATTTACCGGAAATCGCACGAATTTTGGGCGAAAATCGAAGCATGTGAAACAGCCTTGAGTCTCCGAGCCCATCGGAGACTCAAGCCGTACCCTTCGTAAGGTACTGTGTCTCTATTTTGAAGTTTTTCACGAGGATCACGATTCGCCCGGCTAGGAGGTCGGTTACACCTCTTGCAACGCCAATTCCCCTGTCTAGGAGTAGCTGTACTCTTCCTTCCAGCAGGGCTTCGCCGTTGGTGTCTGTGTTTGTCCCGATGTGTAGAAATACACTCGACCGCGGCGGCAGGTTCACATAGTCAGCGAGGACTCGGATCGTGACTGACGTCGCTATAAGTTCCTCCAACAGTAGAACAAGCTTCCTTAGTGTTAGCTGGTTCGTTCCGAGGTTAATCAATCAATCAATCAATGAATCATTTTATTTTTCTTTCACATGAAAGATGGTAGCTGGGGCAAAAAGCTGCAACACGTGCAGCTTGACAAGGCCCCAGCTCCAAGACAGCAGCGCGCGTACAGGGCTTTGTTCAAAAAAATCAAACCTAAAATGAAAACATTCTTCAAGTTCGGAAAAAGCACGAAAAAAGACTAACAAGATTCTAATGTAACATATGATATCTTTTGACACAGCACACATAAAACGCGAAGCCTGAAGTTTACAACCTCGACAGTATCAACATTAAAGCTTCAAATGGTAAGCTATGGCTAAAATCTGTTTCAACATTTAACTTGTTTAAGAAAGATGGAAGTATGTATGTAAGCAATGTCCGTCCATAGTGGTCCGGGGGTGGGTACACTCCACTCTTCATTTCGCCGTGTGTTATAAACACTAATATTTTTATTTGAATTTGCTATTTGTAGAAAACAACTATGTTTTATTTTTTGCGCTGTTTTATAAGATACTAGAAGGCGGTAGTGATGTAGATGCGTTATTCTGACAACATTAAAACGGGCAAAAAGATAATCTGTATGGTAAAAATAGGACACATTTGCAACCACTCTTGAGAGATTTTTTGCAGAGTTAGGAGTTAAGTTTATATTTTGAATGGTAGTGGTACCCCATATCAGGTGACAATATTGAAAATATGACTGCACGAGGCCGTGAAAAATTATTAACTTAACAATTGAGGTGAAAACTGTACGGTACCGGGATAGTGTACCAACCGCTTTTCTGAGCTTTTTTATGTATGTATTCTATGTGCTCATTCCATGATAAATTATCTGAAAAGATTACACCTAAAATATTGAATGACTTTACTATCTCGATTGCTTTCTCGGCTATGGTGATATTTGGGTTAGAATGAACAGTCACGTTTTTGGCCCGAAACATGACGGCACGATACTTGCACAGGAAGTTTACTCCGAAGATAACGTCCTGCGCACACTTCTGTAGAACGACGAACTTGATCGGACAAGTTTCATTGTGAATTTCGACACGAGCAGCGCAACTTCCAACAGGTGTAATTAGGTGTCCTCTAGCGGTTCGTTTCTGCGGACCATCCCACGGCGTCGTCACTTTTTGAAGGAGTCAAGACAGTCTGCTACTGAAAGCTGAGTAGTCAGCTCCGGTGTCCACAAGTACTGACGCGTCGTGGCCGTCGATGACCACAGTGAGGTTGTTGGGCACCGTTGCAGAAGCGGCGTGCCGATGGGTGACATCGGCGGAATGGGAGCCCTCCGGCGTTCATGGAGGCTCTTTACATCTTCCGTGTTCGGCAACGCCACCTCCAGGCGTTGCCGCACTCAGTCTTTCAGACGATACGTGGGGGAAGGGGGGGCTTAGGCTGTCCCGGCGAGAGCGGTGGAGGGGTGAAGCAGAACGTCGGGGTGAAAGAGATCGGGATCCTTGAGGTGGGGACGGCACCGGGGATGGGGAGCGTCGCAGATACTCTTCAATCTCACACGGACGCTCGCCGTGCATAGACGCTACCCTTTCGGCATAAACCCGCGAAGTCCAAGCTGGCGGTAGGGACAGCAACAGTAGATGTGGTCTGCCTCTCTGCAATGGTATCAAAGCGGGCACCGGTCTGCCATCCTCCAAACGTCGGTCTTCCTCATGCCATGCTGTTCTGTGCATGGAGCAAACTGTGGCGCCGGTGCCTCACGTCGGGAAGCTGGCTTGTATTGTCGTGCGACGGAGCGTGCTCTCTTGGCGACGGCGGCGTAGGTCAGTGTCGGCTGTTCGGGAGCCACTACGACGGAGACCTCTGACAAGAACGTGTGTACCTCCTCGCGAATAGCCTCCGCTATCGAAACAGCGGCTGGTTGTTCCGGTGAAGGCGGCAACAGTTTCAGTTCTTCTCAGACAACATCCCTAATGACCTTCTGAAGGTTCTCAATGCCAATGCCGCCGAGGTCAAGGCGGGAAGATGGAAGGGCTGAGGAGGCAGCTACGCTGGCGAATCTGCTGATAATGGCCCACCCTGGCCGACAGCGCTCGTTCAATATTTGTGGCCTCAGTAAGAAATTTATCCACGGCCATCGGGAGATTGCGAGCGAGGCCGACAAAAATCTTGCTCTTCCCGCCTCTCATCAGGACGCGCAGCTTCTTGTCTTTGGTGGATCCAGGGCCGACACGAGAGCATAGGCGCAGCACATCTTCAATGAAGCTTGTCATGCTTTCATTGAGACCTCGGCACCTTGTTTGAAGGATGTCCTCAGCTCGTAATCGTCGGTGATGGTTTGTGCAAATCCGCTCTAGCTCCTCCACGCCGGTCTCGCCAGTCCTCCAAATCCTCGTGGGCCTTGCCATGGAATGGTGTCGGATTGCATGGGGCGACCGGCATGAAGACGACGGATGGGGCTGCCGAGGTCTGCGGTGACTGGGTGTTCATGGCTAGTCTCTTCGACGGTTTGGTCTTGCTCTTGGCTGGCAGTTGACCAAACTCCGGAGGCTTGCTTTGAGTGCGGCGGCTTGCTCGTGCGTCGGCTTCCTCCCCGAATTGTCCTCTTTCACTAGGGAGCGGGCTAGCACTGCGGTCCCTCGGAGGGGTACGCTGCATGGGTTGTACCGCGCACCTCCACCAAAAAATGTCGCGAATTACATTTGATGAGGCGACAAATGACTAAAGAAAACTAAACGCTTAATAAAACAAATTCGTGTCCAAAAAAAGAAAAAAAGAAAGAAAAGAGGCTAGCGTTGCAAGCGTCGATGGCGGCGAAACAGCAGGATCGAGTGCTGGGGCCAGACTGACTTGTTCGGCTTGGCGCGGCTTCTTTTGAGCCTTCCCTGGGAGGCTAAAACATTCTACCTCGTTCGTTCTGGAAGTAAACATTCTGAGTATGAAGCAAGTTACACAGCAATCTAATGTTCTAGAATCTTCTAATTTCATAAAAACAAAAAGACGCGCCGGTGGCTGGGGTTGAACCCCAGCCATCTGCGTGAAAGCCAATCGCGCTGCTTAACTGGCTGGCTGCGCTTTTTTTTATTTATTAAAATTGGCCAGCTGCGCAAGCGGCAATAGTATTTTCAAACAAATAAATGAAGAAAGAAAGGTGGGACGACCTTCTCCGACCACTCCCTGCCTTCAAGTGATGCTCTATCGTTCTCGAAGGACGAGTGCCCCTCAAAACACTTCGCACAATTCACAGCTTTTTCACTTAAGCCTACCGAATTATTTCATAGGTCTCTGTTTTAGATTTGAAGAGTTTGACACAGAATTGATGTTCGGTCTCGCTCAGGTTTGCAGTCTATGGTGAAAACGCCATTCTGCTCGTGAGTTTGGTCATAAATGGTCGTGTCGCGCAGCTCCACATTTTCACCCAACGACGACTGTTTGGCATGATGTCGGATGAAGGTCCCTGAATTCGACTGCTGCGCGCGCATCACCGTGCTGTTTTTTCTTTTTACGCTATAAAATAAGTTTCGAAACTTTTAATCGCACGCCGTACATACTGCTTTGTGCTGCATAACGTCCACTAAAGTTATTCGTGCACCAACATTGGCATAAATGAGTGCAAAACTGCATCAAACTACAAATTCAAATATAATAAAGAAAGCTACATGAATTACAAAAAGATTAATGTACTCTTTTAAAACTCTTTTAAAATACAAGGCGTAAAATTATATTACAGGCATTTGTTTACCGCAAAAATGAACTACGTCTCGCCAAGCGCTTATTCTCCGCCTAAATAGAGTGCTAACGTTCCGAACCAGAGGGTGAAGTTTAAGAACGAACCGTTATCTCAATCAAAAGTAGTGATCTTAAGAAATGCAGATGTTCGAGCGGGCAGGGGAGCCCGTTTGGATGGACATCTGCAATGGGAATACCTCAGGCCAACGTGTGACTTTGTGGATGCAGGCGTTGATGATCCCGCGGCCGACTTATGATCACTCCCGGGTCACAAACATGTAGATTCTTTATGGAGGTCTGACGTATTTGAGTACATATATAAACAATCGTATGAAACGTGAACAGATGTGGCGATAGCACTGATTTTGGTTTCTTGCACGGGCCTGCTTGCCCATCGTTCTTACAATGTTCAGAGCTATTTTTGTGTGCGCACAGGCCCGCAACATCAATTCAGTTTCCCCGCTAGATTTGGCGGAAAACTTTATGTGACGTGACCTATGCACCCTCACTTTCCTGCCAAAACTCATCAGAAACATTTGACGTCACGTGACATGACGTGACGCAAACTATGCGCCAATTGAACTTTTCTGCAACATTTTGCGACAAAACTAATGTCCCGTGACCAATTCACCCTCAGTTTCCCCGCTAAATTTAAGCGAAGAAATTGACGCCACGTGACATATACAGCAATTGAAATTTCTCGCTACATTTATAGGAAACTTGATTACGCGTGACCAGGAGCTCTAAGCTGGACACTCGGTGAGAAAGTCGACAATATCGGCGACTTGCTGGTTGATTTGTCGCGGGCAGTCAGGGTTCTCTCTAAATTTAGCAGGGAAATGTAATTGGTGTACAGGTCTCGTGAGATGAAATTTCCTCGCTAAATTTTCCGGGTAAACTGAATTAGAGTATAAGATTTGTGACGTCAGGCCACGTGACATAAATGTTTGGACTAAACTTGAAGAAAAAAGTAAATCGTGTTTTGGTCACGTGACGTACTTTTCCGTGCACATGAAAACATTGTTTGTAATGTGGCAGAACGCGATAGATTATAAATTGTGTGGAAATAAATAAAATGCAGATACATATAATATATCGCAACATTTTGTGTGCAGACTGAATCGGTACATAGCTCACGTAACATCAGGTCATCTGACGTCAATCTCCCCACTAAATCTAGCGAAAAATTAACGAATGTAAGAACGGAAAACGTTTTGGCATTGGGGGCTCTGTTAAAAACCATTCCGTGCTTCAAATTAGTCTACTTCGCTATGTTGAATGTGCCGGTCTCAGTCTTAGCCGACATGCGCGGGTACTATATACGCAAAGAGCCATTTTACAGACGGGTAATTTGATTCCGTACCTGCGATGCAGAAAACAGCTCACCTTTATTCCCTTCATAATATGGCAGAGCTCAAGGACGCTTTGGTGCCCTCTACGTTGATCTTCACGGCGTTTCTGCGAGAGAGGTATTCGTAAGTACATTTACCCTGTATTAAACTATTTATGTGCCTTCTAAGAAGATTTCGCTTACGTGGTTTCACGCCTATAACGATCACGTTGAAGAAAAATCAATGGGCAATATCTTGATTGCAAATAAGCTGTAATTATTACTCACAGAATTCTTCGACATGGTCGGATAAAACGCGTATCTTTAGAAAAACAAAAAGCTTAATTATGAGAGGTCGGTCCGTTGCACTCTAATGCGAAGTCATTCTTTTAAACGCAGTTTAATAAAAAAGAAGCTACAGACGCTTTACACACGCGCCTGATTCAGACGCCATTGCCGACCTTCTCTCGTCTTACCGAGAGGCAACGAAGCGGGCGCTGACGAGTCTTCGCCATGGCCCATTTTGGGGAGAAGGGCACAGTAGCACCTAAAGGGGCATTAACCTGTCCCGCTGTGTTGTAACGATAAAGTGAAGCGAACAAAATAAGAGACAACAAAAACTGAAGGTAGGTGATCGCGGCGCCCATGTTCAGTCGCCTGAAAACGCCTATACTCGGCCGTTTCACTTTCAGCCCGACTGCACCCGACAAGACGATACGGCGGAGCAAATCAAGCAGCGCGGAAAATGCATCGTCACGGCGTCATGCATGCACTTTGTGTTTTTGCTACTGCCGACTAAACTAGTCACGCACAATGAACGCGCTGCGAGCCTGCGCTTTTTCTATGCGTGATTTGGTCTAGCCATATACTGACAAAGCCTGGCAGATCGCCACGAAAAGCGGCCGCCGAAATTGAAAAGGTGGAACGGTAGACAACGAATGAGAGGAGAGAGCCACGTGACTTGCGCCCCGCTGCGGTGAGACGCCGAAACACACTTCTTCCGAGCGAATAAGTGTGTTTCGTGTCCTCGCCGCTGCAAAGCTGTGCGCTGACGTCCAGGTTCCCCGCGAAATGGCTCTTAGATGCTTTGTGCTACCAGATCCTTGCGCTCCGAATCTGCGACCGGGCACTCTATAGCTCTGTCCTCGAAGTGCCAGGCTTTGTGAGTATAGAGGAGGCAATGGTATAATACGTAAAGCGAGAGGAGTGGGAACGCGAGCTGCTCAACCTTGTAGGCGTTGTTATCAGTATCTGGTATTTTAAAGGGGTTAAAGAAAAGAAATTATATCTGCCAGATTTTAATTTTTATATTCATTAATCCAGAAAGTCGTTGATTCCATAGTATTACGAAAAACACTGCTTGTGCATTTTTTTTAAAACAACGTTTAAATATCGCTTTTCTGGACTGTCTCAAACGACCATGCCACACCCTATGGCAGTATGAGCAACAAAATGTCACGGTACCTACGCGAAAGAAGTTAAACAGCTATTCAACTTTATATAATCTTAAAATAATAAATTGTGAGTGAACAAAACAGCAACATCGAGTTATCTTTGTCGTTTTCCAATTAGTTGGACGCTACTATACATCGCGTGATTGGGATGCAGTTTCGGTTTCAAACATATCCGGCTCTTCTTTCGTTTGGTAACAATCGTAATCATGCTGCTCATCTCTCCGCGGCTCGCATCTGTGGTGCAATGTGGTTGTGAATTGGAATTACAGCCAACCCTCAAAGTGAAGCAAACAAATATTATCGCAGGGGGATTCAAATCAGTACTCCGAGAAGTCAGTAGGAAGGAGGGATACTCGCGTGTGAACTCTTCATCTCCAGCACATGCTATTTTAGAGCGCAGCTCTTAGGCGCTCGTTTCCGGCTTGAGCGGCGTCGGCATAACCGAGAGGTGCATTATGGGTAAATTTCCCCGCTAAATTTAGCGCAAAATTTTCCCCGCTAAATTTAGCGCAAAAACTTCCCCGCTAAATTTAGCGGAAAAATTTCCTCGGTAAATTTAGCTGGGGTTTTTACCCGCCAGATTTAGCGGAAAATTTGCTCCGCGAAATTTAGTGGAAACTTTTCTCCACCAAATTTATCTGAAAAAATTTCTCCGCGATATTTAGTGGAAAAAAGTTTCCCGCTAAATTGAGCGGAAAAAAATTCCCGCTAGATTCAACGAAAAATTTTCCCGCTAAATCTAGCGGACAAATTTTTTCCGCTAAATTTAGCGGAAAAGTTTCCCGCTAAATTTAGCAGAAAATTTTTCCCCGCCAAATTTAGCGGAAAAATGTTTCCGCGAAATTTATCAGAAAAAGTTCCCCACTAAATTTAGCGAAAGAAATTCCCTGCTGAATTTAGCGGAAAATTTTCCCCGCGAACTTTAGCAAAGAAAAGTTCCAGCTAAGTTTAGCGGAAAATTTTCCCCGCTAAATTAGCAGGAAAATTTTCCCTTAAGTGGGAGGAAAGGAGGAGGGCGTAGCCTCCTCTCCGTACCTTCCCCTCCTCCTCCTCAAGAGCTGCGCTCTAATAGGGCGTTAAATGGGAAAACGTCTTTCATTTTTTTCTTTATTGCAAGGGGCAGGTTGCACAAGTCACTTGACATTAAAAATGCTTAAAAGAAAACGCAGTTCTTTGCATATATATATATGCATATATATATATATATATATATATAACACCTGTCGTATGGGACAGAGTTATAATTGGTCACGTTCAAAAAATGAATGAAAGACTATCAGCAATTCCGTTTTGGGCCGCTCATTTTCGCGTGTGTAGTTCTAGGGCGTCGTACTAGCTTTCCCCTCTGTGGTCGTGAGTTTTCCATTACTTGTCCTTCACCACGATCTTCCTCAGCAGTAACTTAACACGCCGCTCCTCAACCACGCAAAGGCGATTTATTTCGCTTTAATTTCCAGCCTTCTTATTCTTTTCCAGCGAGCGGATCAGCGATTTTCTGGCCTAAGCGAGAACGCATTCGCGGCTCGTCATTTGAAGATCGTATCGGGACGCGGCTCGGCAGTCGAAGTTGCAAACAATTATCTGAAATTCTCCTCTGCAGCACGATATGCGGTATCACAAACAGCGTGCAGTGTCGGCTTACGACTCGAAAGCCGAAGCGTCGACCGCGGTGCTATCATGAGGTCATCCCATCCTAGAAGTATCTGAGCACAATATCAGACGTCAGATGGCATCCGTTTACTTGCGTGCGTGGCGTCATTACTGGCGCCGCTGCTGGAGAGATATCTGCCGTTATGGATTCGCCCATAGAGTCCTGTCTACGTCGCCATCTTGCACAGGCAACAACCTTCCCTTTGGTTACCTCTCATGACGTAAGGGAAATGCGGAGGGCAAATCGCCCACTTTCTGCGCACGAGTGGCGGTGACGGCAGAACGACGCCGCACGGTATGTAGTCGTTCTTCAGCCGCCGATTCTTCGGTCAGCTCGTGACTACTTAGACGCGCTACTAACCTGAAAACAGCACTCGTTAGTCACGACTGCTGAATACGGCTGTGAGTCACAACAGTACGAGACAGTGGTGAGCTGCAGACCTTAACGTGTTGTTGAGTCTGGTTGTTGCCGCGCAGTGAAAGACAACAGACACTTCCGAAGCCAAGCGCTGGTAGTCGCCGAAATTCAAGCCCAAGTTTTCTTCCGCTAGGTCGCCGTCGACGACCGCCACCTTGTTCAAGTTAGCTGGACATTCTTGACGCAACCGCTCGAAGCACTGCAATGGGGAGATGAGGCAAAAATTTAGTCGCTCATGTCGAGCGCCTCAGGGACTTTCGAGCACGTACAAACAGAGGCGTCCAATACCGCTGAGGCAGTCAAGTCTGGTTTTGGACACGCGGCGCCATTCAATACCGGAATAGTCGCAGCTACAAGACGGCCAACGATCCGCAATCATTGAATTCGTTCTCGAGCTCGAAATTCCCAGCGCCCTGCCCAACTCTGAAGCACTATCCCAATCGTTCGCGTAAAATCGTTTTCTCAAAGTTGCTTTTTTTTGGCCACCAACCGCCCTGATTGTACTCCGTTTCCCATTATAGCCCTATACTGACTGCGCAGCCGACGCTTACGATGCCATAGATGCAATCAAGAGTCACGAAAAGTGCATCGTCATAACGCTCGCCGTCTTTTTGCGTTTACTGTAACCCGGCTGAAGCAATTGCACCCAGCAAAACAATATATAGAACACGTAAGACTGCTCGCGTGTCAGGAATGCGAAAGCATTCCCACTAGCAGCGCGCCACGTCTCTTATCGCACACGGCGCTCCGGCGGTGACAACACGCTCCCTTACTGCGCATGCGCGATAAACCCCGCCGGCTCCAGGGCTTCCGTGACGATGCATCTGCGCTGCTGCGCTTTTCCTTGCGTTTTATTTCTGAGACGCGTCCGTTTTGACCTTGAGCGGCCCCGCCGGCTTCCGTGACGAAGCATCTTTTGACCAATGGGAATTTAAGTGCCGTTTCGCTGCTACAGATGGTTATAGACAAGGCCGGCTTCGCTCCATGGGACAGTTAATGCTTTCGCATTAAAAAAGCGCAGGTTCAGACGGCATTGACTGCGCGCGATTGGTTTAGCCGGTAATAACTAGCGAACGCACGAAGATAATGAGTGCCTTGACGAAGCCCTTTTGGTGCCCCTCGATGGGATCCGTCGGGTAACAGCGTCGGTTGCGGTGTTACTTTATGTGGGCGGAACGGAGTGTAGCCTGCTGAGCGAGGCGTCTCCTGCTCTGTGACCACGACGGCGACAACGTTTTGCAGCGCGGTGTGGTGTGCCACCGGAGAAGTTCGCATTTATCTTCCCGCAAATGCCTCCCGGTGACTTTGTTTTATTGCTTCATACCAGCCTCTAACACCCTCATGTTTTTTTTGTTTTTCTTTTTTGAGTAGGGGTTCGCATTTAATACCAATATTACGCTTCTTTCTTATTCACCGAAAAAAAAAACACTGCGGTTTATTTTTAGCTTAAGAATTTATTAGTGTTTTTTTCACCGCAAAAATAAACCACGCATCGCCGAACGCTCTTTCTTGGGATTAAAAACAGGCGCAAAAGATGCACCAGACGAAGAAGTAACACGGATACAGCGCTGACTTACAGCTGAGTTCTTTGACCGCTAAGCATCACAATATATATATGCGTTGGCACGAACGAAAGGAACTAATGGAGAATTCTAGCCCACGTGATAGATCGCCAGGACAGAGCCGTAGAGAGCACGTGTTAAAGAAACAAGCAAGTCATGGAACTAGGAAATTCATTTCTTTGCCGGATAAGGCCACCAGAAGGACTGCTTGTGCATGCAACGCCCAACCTCGCTATCTCGACAGCCTCCAGAATTTCACGAGTAAGCTGGTCCCTTTGGCGCTTAACAACCTCACACCGTTGGAAGTGGGGCTGCTCTTTTCCTAATAGGGTTCAGCTCACGCAGTCGCTCGGTGGCCCTTTCAGGCAAAGAGATGAATTTTCTAGTTCCATGACTTGCTTGTTCTTTTTTAAGACGTACTCTGTACGGCTCTGTCGTGGCGATGTATCGCGTGGGCTGAATTCCTCCTTTAGTTCTTTTTTGTTCGTGACAACGCATGCATATATACGGGTAGATTGCAATTTTGCGGTCAGTAAACTTAGTTGTAAGTTAGCGCTGTGTCCGTGTTACTTCTTTGTCTGGTCCTTCGTCTTTTGTGCCGTTTTTAATCCTGAATCATGTACCAACCGGCCCAAGACTCAACTTTAGCTCTTTCTCGCACAAAAATAGAGCTAGAGGTTCGAACAAGGTCGTCAAAGTTTCATCTCAAACCGATATTTTATTCAAGATTTATAAGGAATTTTCTGAAAATTTCAATGGGAGAATGACGGCCGACGGAGTTCTCGAATACAATGAGCTCTATGGCGCCAGAAACCGAGAAAGGGCGAAAATTGTCCTAATTTTTCCATTGAAGCTTTCAGAAAATCACATAACCTTTGATATAGCATAACGGTTTACTGCTGAAACTTTGGTATCTGATTGCTAACTTCCAGCGCTACCTTTGGCCGGAAAATGAGCGTTCAGCAATGCATAATTTATTTTTGGTAAAAAAAAAAAAAAGAAAACTCGAAGTAGTTTTTGGTGAACACCCAGTATATTCCATAATTCTGAACCAATGTGTTAATTCGGAACGCCACTAAATAGTCATAGCGGCATTTCAAACTAAAGATAAGCTAAAATTAGCACCCGCGTGTGTCCCCTGGTAGTTTAAAAATTGTTTAAACTAAAGAAGCGTCGCTTTAGAGAAGTTAAACCTCTTACTTCTGACTTCAAGAGGAATGCCAACCTTTCTGTTGAATTTGACTCTTTTTTTCGTCGGATCAACAAGTAAATTTTCTTGATGCCTTGGCACGACCGCAGCAATTTCTCCACAAGAACCTAGAAACCAACAAGTGACGATGGTAAGATACGAAATCAAATGAGTTTCAGTACTCACAAAAAAAAGCTAAATAAAAACAAAGCAGCTTTCCAAAAAGACACTCAATAAACTTTGGAAAAAAAGGCGTTGAAGAGCACGAAAGAGGATAAGCGAAGAGGAGCCACAAAGTCGGTACTAGAGGTTCCGTGTTTTTGGTATTCAGCGATACACCCCAAGGAGTAAACCCGGAGTCGGTTTTGTGAACATCGCGGGAAGCAGCAAAACCCCGAATTGAACCTCTCGTTGAATAAGAAAAATATACTAGTTTCACAGAAGAAACCGTTATCCACAGATTTATTTTTCGTTGATCTGGAACACAGCTTCCAGTGAACTGCGACGCGAGACTTTCCTTTTTCGGTTAACAGAACCCTCGTCTTGTTTTTTCCCCATGAATATCGGCAGGCTTTCCCAGTGTTGCCCTACTAAAAAATACAGCAAGAGAATCTAACTGGTCAAGCTGGCAACTAAGGTGGTAACTAAGCTGGTCAAACTAGTCAGTGTGGCAGTCAAACCGGTTTAACTGGAAAGCAAGCTGGTTTAAAGAGCCCATGAAACGAATTCGGGGCTGGTAATTTAGATTGGATTTTTACCAATCTATCGTTTAGTGGGCCAAAAGAAAGAAGGTAAAAGTCAAAAGATCTGATTTTCGGTGCGAAAATTTGAAAACACAGCGGACTATTTCGTACCTCCTTCCCTTCGAAAGCTCTCTACCTTTTCACTGTGATACGTCCGCGGTACCCAAAGCGCGTTATCCGGCCAAAACGCACGCACATCACACCGGACTTCACTACCTCCTTCACTCCGAAGCTGACCATGCGGTGGAAGCTATGCGCTTGCCGGACCAATCCGCCGTCTCGCACTCATCACTTGACCACCATTTCACTGCGCATGGGTATGCGCAAGGGACGTGGCTGGCCAAACAGAGCTTACGTCAGCTTTCACAACACTGTCAGGTTAAGGGTGAACGGGGTGGGGAAAGCAACTTTCGTCCGAGTTTTGGGGGACAGGCTGATCTTCTGGGGAGAATGGCTGTGTCCGGGTACACAAACGAGGTCTGAGCAAGAGGAGAGTCCCTCCTTTCCATTTTCTTGAACTGTTTGGTACAGTGCGTGATTTGTGAGTTGAGGAGGAAAGATAAGAGGAAAAAGTTGAAAAATCGTTTTATGACCCTCTTTAAGCTGGGCAAGCTAGAATTTGAGCTGGTCAGTCTGGTGTAGCTGTGTAGATTCAATTTGGTGGTAGTTGGGAGCCACTCTCGTCCTAACTCGTCAAACTGATCTTCCATGGAGCCAATGTGGTCAAGCTGGGAGACAAGCTGGTCAAGCTGGCGATTCTCCTAATCGTGCTGGTCAAGCTGCTCTTGCCTGGGGCTCGCACGCCAAGGTCAGCTAGAGCTGGTCGAACTGGCATTACTGAGAGGCGCGTCCACCAAGGTCGCCTTGGGCTGGGACGAGGCCACGTCCTGTTCTTTGTCCTCTCGTTTTTGGTAGACGACCGGGCGCTTCAGGCGCGCTGCGAGCTGCCTTTGTGTGCGAGAAACGAGAGAGAGAGAGTGGTAGGAACGGAGAATTCGACACACGTTTGGCATAGCTTGGGCAGATTTTTGAAAGGAATGCTGTGTGCGCATTGTCTTGAAACTACTTGAACGGAGGTGCAAGCAAAGCGGGCTTTGAGGAGACAACGAGCGGCAGTCCGTTCAGCGCGGGAAGAGGTCGGACGTCCCGACTGAGGCGTAGCTTCGTGTCTTCGAACATCTGTGTGCTCGTGAATGACGGTGCTGCCGAGGAGTATCGCCAATGCCATTTAAGCCGAACGGATTTCCTCTGCCTCTGCCGACTACGCGAGAGCTGCTTCGCCCCATCACTGGTGGGACCCAGGTTCCTTCTCTCATTTTTTTAATTGTTATTGCTTGTTTTTGGCTATGTCTAGTATTTTTTTGTGTTGAGAGATAAGCAATTGAGTTCTAATACCATTGTTTGTTTTGTACCCAGAACTACTGTCTGTGCGTCGGTTAGCACTGTGTCAGCGCCGAGAATGTGTAGCATTTGAGCTCATGTGAGCAGGCCGCGAGTACGAAAATAATAAATTGGATGTCGAGTTTACTTTCCTGCAGAGTTTTGCTTGTTGATCCTGTGAATCAATTTAAACTGATTAAACGGGTGGGAAGTCCATAACCAGGCATAACCAGCATGCCAAAGTGGGCATGCTGGGGCACTATTCAGCTTGATGATTGGACCAGATCAACCACCATGACCAGTATGACCAGATTAACCCAGCCTGCCAAACTGGGCATGCTGGAGTAATGCCCAAGCTTGAAGCTGGGACCAGACCAACCAGCAAGCCAAATTGGGCATGTTAGAGCAATAGCCAAGCTTGAAGCTGGGACCAGCTTAAGCTGTTTTTTTCCAATAGGCTGCGGTCACGCATGCTCCCTCGAGTTTGAGGAATCCCACATCTGTCTCCTGTTATCTTCAACATAAGCCCTGATAAATGCCGATTTTTCAATAACAGGAATAGAAACATGAAAATACCAAATTGTAAAACAAAAACCGCAAAAAAAGTTAAACAGTGAAAATAGTAAAACATAAACATAGTAAAAGAAGAATTGGTAGCTAATGGCTGGACAATTAGTATTGCCCGTGAAACGCTGCAGTATCGCTCCGGTATGTTACCGAGCCCGACGCCGACGCTCACGGCGCTCATCAGATAACTTAACGTGTGACATAGATACTTGATAGAGTTCCTGAAATAAAGATGCTGGCGCTAGACACTTTTTTTGTTTTCTGTCAGATTTGGGGGTTTTACGTGCCAAACCAACGACGGGCATCTGGCGCGCCCCAGCGGAGGACTGAGGATTAATTTGGACCACCTGGGGATCTTTTGACGATGCAACCGAAAGCTCGGTTACACGGCGCCTCCTCCGCAATAAGCCTCCGTCAGATTGCGGGCACCTCGGCCGGGATTCGAACCCGCCAGCATGGGGATCCGTAGGCCAGCGCTCTCGCCTCGGAGCCACCGAGGCGGCTTCAAACTCCGTTATTATGACCCGGGCTAAGTGCTATGTTTAAACTGAAGGAAGTGAAGTCAGACAATTTGCTGTTTAAATATCTACTTTGTATGCCGAAATTCAACCTGCTGAGGCGCATCCAGGACGTCGAACTCCAATTTGAAAAAGCACATTAAGAGTTATTCTTCAATGTCACTTACTTTTTTTTCGTTAACATTTCCTCGTTAAGCTTCCTTAGCCAAAAGAACGCACCTTTCTTTCATAATCGTTTTGTTAGGCGCAGTTCTTCAGCTACATCTCACAATGCTCATTAATGCAAGCTAGCGAAAAGTCTTTGAAAAAGGCTTAGTTTAGTGTACTTGTATATTTCAGAAGGGAGATTAAATCAATCATTGCAGTTATATATAAACCTGCCTATTTGATAATTGTTGAAGTTTGCGATTTATTTAGAGTTTTTTAGTTAATATTTCGTTGTTCCGCACCACTGATAACTAGAAATTAACAGCGGTGCGCTCAGTTTTAATTTTTTTCGTTTCCGCCAGTCCCTCGATTCGCTGAAGCTATCAGAGCTCGCGGTAATTTCAAAGAAACGAAAGACCGAGACTACAACCCACTTTCTCGACACGCCCTTGCTGGAAGCAGACGAAGCTCGACCGTATGCATCAAATTCCCGTTTCTCAAGAGAGTGTTCGACAATCTTGTGGAGTCCTTTGTGGTTGAGGCGCTACAGTCATATACTAACAGATGTCATATACTGACAATGAAACACGAAGTAACGACAAACTAACGTAAAAGTAACGTCCGTTAATCATGGCAAGTAACGACACCAGTTTTTTCGTTACATCTGCAAAATGGTAAGGGAGCTCTGTATACCGCGTTAGCATTTTTCCAAGGTAACGGGTAACGCTATTTCGTTACTTATTTTCGGTAACGGGCACAACACTGGTTGATCATCAGCATAAAGCTGGAGTCTCAAGCTAACTAACAACTGCATTTCACTCATCATTTCTTCCTCGCACAGCACATTAATGGAACCACATCCCCGGCTGCTACAACTGCTACCATCACTGAGCCTAATTTCTTTCGAAATGACTATCACTAACCATTTTTTCCAATGATTCACGACGTGTTTGATTGTTTGTTTGTTATATTATTGCCATGGATACTTTGTTACAGCTTTTTTCCTATCTTTTTTGTATCTGCTCTTTCCTTCTACAATGCCCTCTGGCTCTGAGGGTATGTTCAATAAATAAATGAATAAATAAATAAATAATTTCCCCGCCTTCCGGACATTGGCTTTACTCACAAACATATGACCGGTAACGACACTACACCCAATGATGTTTTAGCCCTTCATGCTACATCCAACGATCCTTCTGTTATCATGTTAGAGGAATAAACCTTCTTACTTGTACGTCTTTTTCTCTTATTTTGCTCCATGAAATTAGACATTTATTAGGCCTTTACACAGATAAAAAATTGACACTAGTGACATGCCGAGGTATTTCAGATAACTTTCCACTAGAGTTAATAAAGCAGGTGTTTGTTTGTTTTGTTTGTAAACGTCTTTATTAGGCCTTTTCGAGGCTGCTCTTGTCCTACGGCATCAGCAGCGGCGGGGAGAGACACGGGGGATTTCTTTCCTTGGCGGGCCGTGTAGAAGCAGGGCTCCAGGCCCTCCGTCTGCGTGGACGAAGAGGCAGAGGTGCTTCCACAGGAGCTGAACAGTCCCGAGCGACGTGTCCTGAGGTAGAATCCAGTCGATGTAGCTGGTGGGTCGGTGTTCTGCCGGTAACTCCGACAGAATGCGTTCCCGGGCTGCGCCATAGGTTGGGCACTCCCAGACCAGGTGCGAGGTGGTCGCCGGCACAGCGCAGGTGCGGCACTTGCCTTTGTTGGGATCATCGCCGAACATCTTGTGCCTGAGGGCCGGCGTGAGGGCGGTGTTGGTGATAATCCGCCTTATGGTGACCTGTGCCCTGCGGTTCAGGTCTGGAGGCATCGGTGGGATCTCTCGATTGTGACGGTTCGCGGCGGCGGCGTCTTGTCTCAGTCGGAGGAGGATGGCTTTACGCTCCTTCTTGGCAATTGCCGCTAATTCCGCGGAGTCTGGTAAGTCGTCCGGCGGGCCAGTTTCACTCGGCGCTGGGGCGTGTCTGGGCTCTTTTGTGTTGTTGGTTGCGTCCGACACGGTTGATCTGCGCAGTGCTGCTCGTGCCTCGCTGTGAGCCCATTCGTTCGCCCGGATACCCGCGTGTGCCGGGACCCAGTCGACTCGTAGTGTGACGTTGCTGTCATGCAGTAGGCGTTTCGCGACGTCGTGAATATTTCGCACCCGTTCGCTCTGACTCTTGATTGCGTTACGGCACTCCGAATATGCCTTCCCTGGAGTCCGTGTAGATAGTGATGTCAGTCACCATTGTGCCGACGGAGTGACGTTCCTCTGCGTGTATCGCTGCTCGTAGAATGGCTTCGAGTTCGGCTTCCTTCACGCACACCCGGGGGCAGCGTGCACGCATTCACTTCGAGAGTGGTGGTGTCAACCCAGAGCTGCTGACGTTCGGAGAGGGCTTCCGGGTTCTTCCAGTGACGGCTGCTCTGCGGCCGCGTCGGTGTAGATGCAGACGTGTTTCGTTCCATCTCTGTTTTTGGACAAGCTTCTCGTGCGCTGTCGCGAAACGCGAAACGCCAATTTGCAGACATTGCTCGTGAGGGAAATGGGTCGCAAGTTTTGAATGGAAATCGGCGGTTTGCCCGGTTTCGGTATCGGGATCACGAGAGATTCCTTCCAATCGTCCGGGACGGAGCCCGTCTCCCATACGTCATTGATCCATTCAAGGAGTTTGGACTTGAATTCCGTGGGTAGATTGCGAAGTTCCGCGAAGGACACGCAGTCCGGTCCGGGCGCGCTCCGAATGTTGGCCACGTCAAGCGCGGCCTGTAGCTCGGCCAGAGTGAACGGCGTATCGTTCGGGGCTGCTGTTCTCGCTTCGTCTCCGTGATCGTAGCAAGTCTCGTTTTTCTCGTTGGGTTGTGGGAAGAACGTTGCTCCGGCCATCGCGGCGATTTCCTCCTCACTCTTGTCGAGTCGGAGAGCTACCTTCTGTGCTGCCGTCCGGCTTTTTGACTTGCCCTGCCAGCTCCTGAACATGTTCCATAATTGGGGTATGTGCATCCGTCCGTTGAATTGGTTGCACAGGTCCTGCCAACGTTCTTGTGCCAAGTTCTGGGCGTGTTTGCGCGCCTCCTCCGTCGCCTGGTCAAGACGCCTGCGTAACCATGGTTTCTTGCCCCGCTCTCGGTATCGCGTGAGCGCCTCGATGCGGGTATCCCATAGATTGAGCAAGTGTAAGTCAGGCTTGGGGGTGTCCGGGTCCACGTTTACCGTGCGTGTGGCTTGAGCCTTTGCTGCTCGCAGACGTTGGACTAGGTCGCAGGGCCGTGTTTCGCCTTCCAGGACCTCCCATTCTTGTAGTAGGTTTCGGTAGTGATCCCACTTGGTGATTTGAGTTTTTATTTTCTGGTTATTTATTCCTCGTACGTTTTTGAGCGTGACAAGTATGGGGAAGTGGTCGCTGCCCATCGCGTCCATGGAAACTTCCCAATCTGTCCGTGCGTTACGCGACCCCCACGTGAGGTCTGGGGTTGTGTCCCCCTGGCGTCCGTGTCCGTAACGTGTCGGAATTTCAGGGTCGTTGAGCAGTTCCATGTAGTTGGCAGCCATCACGTCGCGTAGGGTCTCTCCCCTGGAGTGATTCTCGGCGTAGCCCCACGCCTGATGTCGCGCGTTGAAATCTCCCGCGATAACGATTATATCGCTGGAGTAGGTGGATCGAATGTAATATATCCAATCCCAATTCTCGCGCGCTCTGTCTGTCCTTCTTGGCCGGACATAGACCGAAACAAGGAGCAGGGCGCGTTTGCTGAACCGGGTGCGGACGCCCACTACTTCCTGGTGATCGTTGCACCATCTGCTCAGGTCAATCACCTCAATGTGTGGAACGGTCTTGTCGATGTAGATCGCCGTCTGTCCGCGCGCGTTTCTTCTGCCCGATTTCCGCCCTTGCGAGCGATGCGTGATTGTGGGTTGAAAGTAGGCGTCGTATCCTGGGATGACGATCTCGGTGCTGTTAACTTCTTGGAGCAGCATCGCGAGCGGTTTGCCTTGTGTTTGCAGTCGGTGGACCAGTTCGGCTTTTTTGTTTGCGAGCGTGCGGCAGTTCCATTGCAGGATCCACGCATCGCCCGCGGCCGTGCGTCGATTGGTGGGACCACCGTGTCGACCACTTTCCATTATTTCGGTGCGACGGTTGGTGTGAGACATTGGGCAATCGTCTCAGAAATGAGGTTCTTGAAGCCTTCTGCGAAGCGTGGCCAAGCCTCGGCTAGCGCTCTTCTGACTTCTTCTCGTATGACGCTGAGCGTCTCCTCGTCCAGGCGCGGCGTTTTCGAGCTCGTCACTTCGCGGTGCGCTGGTGTGGTAGGCTCTGTTGTCGGTAATTTCCTGTTGTGCCCAATGTTTTTGCGCAGCGCAGCAACTAAGGCGTCGGTGTTCGGTTCTGCCTGGGGAGCCGAGCGGGTGGGCAGGGGCGGGAAGTCCGTCTCCATCTGGTCCGTGCCTGGTGTCTCCGATGTGCGAGGTTCACCGGGCTGTCCGCCTGCCGAACTTTTGATACCGGTCGATGCCGGGCCTGCTGCTGGTGCAGGTGCGATAGTGGTTGCTTTGGAATTAGTGTCTTTGGGTCGTTTAGGGCGTCTGGTCGGGGCCTGGTCCGGCGACGGTGTTTTTGGCGCGACCTGTTGTGCGACTGTGTTGGCGCTGCCGTTGCCGGCGTTGGTCGATTTCTTGTGGCGGTGCCTGCGTCTCCTCGATCGTGAGGGTCGCGTGTTTCCTGAGGGCACGTGTTTGGGTGGTGTTCCGGGTGGTTGGAGCTTGGATCTGAGGTTCTGAGTGGCCTTCCTCGCGGCCGGGCAGCATGAGTCCGTCGCAATGTGAGATCCCTTGCAGTTCCTGCATTCTGGCGTTTCGCCGTTGCATTCGTCATCGCCGTGCTTCATCCTGCCGCACTTTTCGCATCGTTGCCGGTGCTGGTTGGGGCAGATGTCATGCTTGTGGCCGATGTCATGGCACTGTGAGCATACTACGACTTTGGGTTTGTATTCGAAGACCCTCTTCTCGAGTATGTCGTACAACACGTGAGAGGGAGAGTCGGGCCGTCGAAAGTGATGAGAATGGAGCCAGACGATCCCATGGGTCGCGTCGAGAGAACTCGGTGTGGAGGACATGTGATCATTCGCTGTAGTGTCTGTGCGTTCGATTCGTCGACGCCGTGGATGACGCCCCGGGCGTTTTCTCGCCTAGCTGGTTCGTAGGTTTGCACTAGAATTGGCGTCTCGCCCCCGAATGGGAAAGATTCCACCTTAAGAAGATGGTCTCTTAGCTGGGGGTTGGAGGTGTCTATGGCGATCGTGTTGGACCTATGCAGCACGCGAACCTTGAAACCGGTCGTTACGCGAATCTTGTTCGCCTCGCTCCTGATCGCGTCTATGAAGAGCTTCGGGGAGAGTGCCGCCATCCTGATCGGTTGTTTCGGCCGTAGAATGACGGTGTAGTTCGTGGTACGTACTTTTCTTCTGCGTTGTGTGACGGGCGTCCAGCCATCCTCATCGGCGTCCGCGGGGTTTGCGATGGACTCAGAGTTAGCCCACGTAGCCATCCGGCGGGCAGCCTCTTGAGACGCTGCGTTGACGAAGCGTCCCCCGGCCGTGTTCATCGTGCCCGTGCGCCGTCTCTTGGTGTCGTGGTTGCTGTCTTCGGGTGCGGGGGTTTCGTGAGGTCCGCTTGCGTTGTCTGGAAGAACGGAGAACGGGTTCCAGTCGTTGCCTGCTCCAGTGGGAAGTAGGCTTAGCGGCCGCTGAGCCATGAGTTGTCGAGTTCCCCCGGAAAAACGAAAGATATCGCCTTCCGGTCGCAAGTCCTTGGAGGAATCGGTGCCGGTAACGTTCTCGGACATTTCGGCGAAAGTTGGGGGTGTTTACCCCGAATAATCCGCTAAAACTGCCCGTTAAATAAGAAGCACACGGGACGAGCGCTCGTCCCGTGCGCTTCTTCCTGTAGCTGAGTGTACTTCACCCATTCCCATTCAAGGCGGTATTGTTCACTGTCCCGTTAACTCCTCTTACTATCAACGAACGATTGTGTTAATAAAATCTACTGAAATCAGCTAACTTTTAAAATAATTTTGTGCGCAAAACTACCAAAACAAATGTTGTAGAGAGCATTGAGAAACATTTAATTGCATCACTTCTGTCTATACTTCGTTTCGGCTTGGGTCCAGACGCAGCCGATGCTACAAGCGCGAGCCTGTGGCCCTGAACAGTGCTTGCACTGCACGAGCGCGCGTGCTTGGCAGGGACGCTGAAAGCCCGGAGCTCGCGCTTGTAGCATCGGCTGCGTCTGGACCCAAGCTGAAACGAAGTATAGACCTTTTCTTTAACGGCGCCGCCATCTTGAGAATTGCGGCGCCGACGACGCCGTCTAGCGGCTTAGAAAAAGAAATACCGGCTAGTTCTGGCAGCACAGCTATCTGGGTAGGCAACGGTGTGGGTATGGGGGAACTTGGCTAGACTTGGCTATGGTGGGCTGCAATAACTTGGTTGGAGCTTGTCCGGTTGAATCCAGCTGGCTACTCACAGGCCATCACCTTGCCTCCTCGAGAGAACGAGGACGAAGACGGTGGGGTGTTTTGATTGAGTTTCCACAGCGAAGTATATATGAGCAGTTTAATGTAGTCTATGCAGGTAAGCTCTCGGCATTTGATAGCTCCATCTTGAGTGGTGGCATGTAGACTTTTTCATACCTTTCACATACCATGGGGCTTGCAGTGATAACCTAATTGGACCACCTGCACCGGGAATTAAAATCGGTCCTCTTGTCGTAGACGAAGTGGTCGTGAGCTTAAACGTGACGTTGAGTCTGATACGAATCTCTCGCGATTCAAGCTCGCAATCGACTGACTTCATAAATAAGGATTCTTGGGGAAAATGCGAAGCTCGATAACATTGCAGCCACACTCGCGCTGCAGCTTCTTGTGCTCATGGCACACTTTCTGCTATTGTTCTTATGCTTTTTTTAAATTATTTATCCATCCGACGACCACGCAGTGGTAGCCAGACAACCGTAGATTTTCGGAAATTGCAGCACGGTAAAAAGGAGCACTCGGAACTAACTCATGCACGACGTCCGTTTTTAAGCCTTTTCGCCCATACCCTTGGCGGTTGCATACCCTGTGTCAGCGGGCAATCCAAAAATGCACCAGGTCGAGGGTACGTCAGTTACTGGCTGGTTTGAGGTTATGCGAAAAAGGTGTATAGATAAGCCGTCATATGTCTAATGTTTTCAAACTTTAAACAAAGCGCGCGAAATTAAAAAAAGAAACGATCCCACATGCGATCGAAAGCGCGCATGTAGTCATGTGAAATTAAAAAAAGAAGATTTGCGCGAGATTTTTTGATTTTTTTATAATAAAGCTCAAAAACGTGGAGGCATGCAAAAAGTGTACCTTTATAGGAAACGACGCACGATAAGAGGGGGGGGGGGGGGGGGAATCGGTTGCCGAGTGTGTTTTGCTGGGGTGGGGGGAGTGATCCAGGTTTCAATCCTCCTCTCTGCGCCGGTTCGATCTGGGTGAGCGTCGTACCCGGCGTGCGGTTGTGTATAACTGCTGCGTGATGCACGTTAAAGACTCGAGGCTAGCGAGACCTGTGCCGAGACTGGAAAAATATATACATATACAGCATCAAATGGCATCGGCGAACTTGAAAGGCAGACCTACCTTAAGCTGTATAAATACGAACGTCGTTTTGTTTATTTTTGACACGCTATGATGTTTCTCAGCCACGCTTTACAACTTATGTATCGGAGGGTTAATATTTGAAATAAATATATA